>PVIA01007975.1:0-76967 GCA_004024845.1 Tonatia bakeri
AAAAAAAAAAAAAAAAAAAAAAAAAAAAAAAAAAAAAAAAAAAAAAAAAAAAAAAAAAAAAAAAAAAAAAAAAAAAAAAAAAACTAAGCAAACAACTTAGTTTGCTTAGAACAGGAACAGAATCACAGAAATAGAGATCACATGGAGGGTTATCAGAGGGGTGTGAGAATGGGAAGGATGCCGGAAAAGGTACAGAGAATAAGAATCATAAATAATAGGTAGAAAATAGACATGAGGAGGTTAAGAATAGTATAGGAAATGGAGAAGCCAAAGAACATATGTGTATGACCCATGGACATGAACTAAGGTGGGAGAATGATGGTGGGAGGAGGGGTACAGGACAGAGGGGAATAAAGGAGAGAAAAAATGGGACAACTGTAATAGCACAATCAATAAAATATATTTTAAAAATAAAATAAAAATAACATGAAAAGGAAGATATATGAGAAGTGGAAGACTAAGTCAAAGAAAATAAAGAAGGAGAGGATATAAAAGAAAGATGGGGGAAAGAAAGAATGAAAAAAAAAAAAAGAGGAGGGATGAAGGAACTGATAGTTCCTGGCCCTCTGGTTCCCAGAATTGTACTCACTCACTCTTTCCAGCAGTGCCTTTTGTTTCTGTGAGTGAACTGCTTTTCTCTAGGTATTTAGAGAATCCAGTGATGCCTGTTGCTCCCTTGACAGCATTTCTCTCTTGCAAGTGATTGTCCTACCCATACAGATTTCCAGCAAGGATACTGTCCTCATCAGTTCTCTTCAAGGATGTCTTCTGTACTGGCTATTCACAAAAATGCTCTAGAAAGTGTCTGGGAGAGTAAGCATCAATGTTTGATTACTAATACTAGTTATAGGGTGCCTGGCAGAAAATTCTAGAAATATATTAGCAGAAATACCAGGGTCACAAGTAGAAAATTCCAAAAATGTATTAGAAGAAATACCAACCATTTCCTCTATCAACAACTAGCTGTGTAAACACTGGAAGGTGATCTGACCTCTCTGAATCTTAGCCTTCTAGTCTATGAATTAAGCAGACTGGGTCATATGTTAACAGTCTTCAGCTCTTTTCTGGCTTCAGGATTTTGTGATATTAACTGTACTGTACACATGACAATTTCCTTAAACTGTGTAGAGACTAGCATGTTATATCCAGATAGAAAGGACATCTGCAAAGTAGATGGAAACAAATATGGCTGGGGATGGATGGGAAGTCAGAGGAAGAGGTTGGAGGGAAGTACAGGAGGATGGAGTTGACCAGTGTTCATGAGGGCACTGCATTATCTAAACAGATGGGCATGAATATTGCCAGCTAGCAGCCACTCCTACTGCATCCCACATGATGAGTGAGGGTTGGTGCCCCAGCTGTGCAAGCAGCTGTCTGCCATGAGGCTATTCACCCAGCTAAATGGGAAATCTTTTCTAGAACTGATGAACCATACTCAAGCAGCAGCCAGAGCTCTGAACCTCCATATCAATCACGTCACCACACTTACACATTCTCTTTTCCTTGATTTAGACAAACAAAAGCAAAAGGATCTGAACTACACCAAGTCATTTCCCCTGCAATTTGCACACCAACCACAACACCTCCTGATAATACAACCACCCTCTCTGTGAGATATACTTTCCAGGTGACACAGGAAATGTCTGAAATGAGAAATTATAATAAAAACTATCAATCTTTGAGTAAGAAAGGCACATCAGCAACCTGGAAACCTAGGTATGTACAATCTCCACACCATAAGGCCCCCTATGGATGCTTTATTTCAACCCCCATGATTTTACAAATGAGGACTGATGGATCAACATCCAGACATCTAGTGGTGGAAGGACTGATATTTGAATCTAGGATGCATGATCACTGCTATAGTTCTGTTTCCAGCACCCTCTAATCCAAATATAAATGGAATTCTCTTTGAAGCCAAACTCTACAATTTACAGAAAGTATGACTTTGGTAGTTACCTAACCTATTTGAGTCTCAGATTTCCTCATTTGCAAATGGGGACCATTACAGCTATATTAAAGCAGTGTGAGGGTTAGTACAGGGAATCACTTTGGGTAATTCCTAATACATAAAAGGCCTTGATCAAATGATGCAGGGAGTTTTATAATTGCTGTCCTTTCCTGCCACATAACTATTATTAATATCTTAGCATGTTCCCTACCAGTATTTTTCTACTAGCATAATTTTACTCAGTTGTAATCACAATTTACAGGTACAGCTGACACGTTATTTTATTCCTTGTGCTGCACAATCTTCATAGTCCTCATTTAAATGAATTCATTATAGTTCATTGAGTGAGTTACACCCTAAATGAAAGCACTGTTACCCTACTGTTAGGTTGTTTCCTATTTCATTCTCAGAAGTTTCACTATAACAAACATTTTTATGCACTTGGTTTTGTCCACATTTTGAGTAAGTTTCTCAAGCTAAATTCCCAAGTGTGACATTTTTGGTTTTTTGAATACAAAGAACTCTCTGAAATTATATTTTACTGTAAGAAATATTTTAGTCATCGCAAAGTCATATACACATGGGTGGGTTTATTGAATTCAGAATTCTTTCAACAAAAAAAAATGTGTATGTATATGTACACACACAAACACACACTCATAAAGAAATAAAATGCAAACCTCTTAGAGACAATGACAGAGCATATTTGGAGCAAAACTATTTTTAGAGGCTTATTAGAACACAAGGGAAGAATAGGACCTAATGGAATTTGATAACATTGTGTTAAAGGCGAGAATGATGTAGGCAAATACAGTAGGGCTCAGAAAAGGAACAAAATGTCCAAGAATCAGATTTGCAGGGAAAGATCTCAGGGTAACATGTATGTATACCTTGGTTTAGTTATAAGTGGAGGAGGGAGCTCAAGCAGCCTCTAAGCTTGAGAGAAATAAACATCAGAATGGGAAGGAGATACCATATTTTGTACAGTACCTATTTGCTTAACAAAGTCTTAAAAAGAAGGTCCTATAACATATTTTCCCCTATTCTCCTCACCTCACTCCATTAATATTAGGTTTAATTATTTGGCATAAGAAAGAAGAGGAATTGCAGTCACCTTCTCAGTCATGAATAAATGAATCACACTTACTCTTTCCATTCTGATTCCTTCCTCCCCTGCCAAACTACTGCAAACCACATGACAGAGGTATCATTTAGCTACAGAGCTTTAAAATCTAATAAATATAAAATTACTGCTTCCTCCTCTTCTTTCCGACTCTCCTTATTTCCTCTGATGTGGACTGTGGGACAGGGTGGCAGCCTCATTCCCAGCAGAAGGTGGAAACACAAATGTGTCTGCCTTATGAGATGTCTTTTATACAACACATTAAAATGATATCAAACATGCACATTACTATTCTTCCATTTGAACTTTATATGTCATTGGTGTGCAGTGCTTCATAACACTAGTCAATGACAACTTTTAAAAAGATTCAAGGTTGTCGTTCAGACTTGTGTAATCCAGAGAAAATTTATAAAATAGCACATTCTCCACAGAAAGCCCATCAAATATCACCATTTGTAAGCAAATAGTAAAAGACAGCCACTGTGAAACACGAAAAATACACAGACACCAATGTAGCTGAAAGGGGCCCCACTCGAATGTTTTGTTACTTATAAAGTAGTTAAAGAAAATGGAAAACTATGACTCAGTATCCTAAAGCCATACATAATATTAAACTTTCTATAACCTCAGAACCATTTCTCCAAACAAAATCTTACTTAGAAACTCAACATACAAAACAAATCAGAGTAGAAGTTGGAGTGCAAATTTTGAAGTTCCACTGAAAGGGCCCTGAGTTAACTCCACCGAACCCCAAAGGAGTGAGGAACACAATTTGAAACCACATTTAACAGAAGTCAAAGAAGAAATGAGTTAGGGATAGAGGTGTAGGGGTAGGGGTAGGGATTAGGTAGTGGCAGAGGGAGAAATGATATGGAAAAAGCACTTAAAATTTAAAAAATTATTGGAAGAGAAAATAGTAAAGACGAGAGAGAAAACTTAGAGTTTAAATAAGACAAGTCAATGATTTTTTTAATGCCAACTCTCTCAACTTGCTCTGATTGTGAAAACACAAAATGCTTTTTGAGATCCATGATAAGTGGTTTCAGATGACGCCAAAGGTCATGATGGAATTGGACCAGTCAACTTATAATGAAAGCAACAGTAGGATGCAGATACATCTCACATACATCTCAGGTCTCAACCTTAAAAAAAAATTAAATAAATGAAATGCTCCTTCCAAACTCAAAGTTCAAGGTCAGACCTTGTAAATAATGAGCCTAACATACCCCAAGATACATTCATCAACAAATGTTGAAATATTAGATCTGCAAGATGCACACAGAGCAACCAGTGACAACACACCGCATGCAGGGCCCTCCACCATCATCTTCTGCAGGATGGGAGTTTAGAGCTCCCCACCCATCAGCTCAGTCCTATCACCCACACACCTCTGAGCCAGCCACATCCAACTCCCCTGACCATTCCAGAGCTATAAATCTCTGTGAACAATTATTTTTCCTAAAACATATCTCCCACACCTCTCTTTTACCTCTTCCATATAAAATGGCATATCAAACATAGCTGCTCCATCCTTAGAGCTGACAGCACACCTTCTCCCATTTGTTCTCTACTCATGGGCTTATCTCAATATTGGATAATCACTTGAGGTTTTTCTCTGTCATCAGACAGGAAATTCCACAAATATGGGGCTTTACTTTATTCTTGGTACCAACACAATATCTGGCACACAGTGGCCACTAAAACTCCTCATGAGTAATAAAAACCAACATGTATTGAGGGTGCATTATGTGCTAGGCACTAACTTTAAATACTTTACATATATTATCTCATTTAATCCTTACAACATCCATTTTCTCATTTTATCTTCACAATCCAAGATATTTCTTATTATTATTGCACTTCACAGGTGTACCAACAGAGTCATAGAACTGTTAAACACCTTGACCAGTTACATGAATTCATCAACAGGTGATGCCAGGATTCAAACCAAGGAGTCAAATTCCTCAGTCTAAGCAATTAAAACCACTAAGATGCATGAATAATGAGAACGCAAATGACAGGGCGAGATGGGGTGATTTAAAATATCCTCTCAACCTAGACTTTCTAGGTCCAGCATAATGTCAAGATTGTCCTTTTGAATTTTAAAAGCACTTCTGCCTTTTCTCTTCCTGTCTAGCTACTCTTTTTATCACTGTGTCTTGCACAAATCTGATGCCTTATGAAATTCCAAAATAGACATAATGCCTGTTCCCAACTCAAAAGCCTGGATGTGGAACTCTGTAAGTGACTCTGCATCTATTTAGCCAGTGGATGGATGGATGGATGGATGGATGGATGGATGGATGGATAACCTGAAGCTCCTCCTCTAACAGGCCCCATCTCTGCCACTCCTCAATCTAAAAGGCCAAAGATTGGATGAAAGTAGCAAATGACACAGAAAGAAAACGTAATAGCTGGTTTTCATTCCCAGATCCAAACAGCAATAACCTCTATAAACATTATTTTCATTCAGGCTCTGCTCTCAATGGCCATTTTGAATTCAAAACACAAAACTATATTCACGAGTGAATCAGTAAGTTCATGACCTGATGTGAGTCACTCTGCTGTAAGTGGAAAGCTAGTTCTTCTTTTCAAAACAGTTCTGATAGTATGATAAAGGCAAGATTTACTCACAATAATATGTATTCAGCAACTCTCTGAAGCCTGCCCAAAATTTGCAACCAACATAGACATAAGCCTCCTCTTTTCTGATTCCCCACCTCCATAAAATAGAGATTGTGAAGTAAAAAAAAATTTAAAAACCATGCAGCCAGTATCACTTTAAAGTACTAATGTTCTTATCAATAGCTTCTCAGGCTCTGTTCTTTCCTGGCTCCAAAAAGAGAAGCAGCAGCACAAAAGAAGATACATATGTCTTCTATTATTTGCTGGCCTCTGAGGGCATTGCAGTTAATGAAGCAAGCATAGTCTTTGCTCTAATGGTGTTTACAGTCACCTGATAAATCAGCTACGAAAGGTCAGCAGTGTGATGGGTGATCTAGTGAAGACAACCAGGGTGATCTGAGGGTGACAGGAGATTATGTAACCAGAGATCCCACATAAAATTCAGGAAGTCCCCCAATGTGAAATGTTCCTTAAGTTAAAACCAAACTATAAATAGGTATTTGATGGATAGAAAACAGAGGAGTATTCCTGAAAACAGAAAATGGTATTCCAGGGAAAGTCCACAGCATGGGCAAAGTGCTACAGCTGGAATGAAGATGGAACATTTAGGACTCCAAGTTCAATGAAGCTGTAGCACAGAGAGGGGAGAGGAGAGGCAGGAAACTGGGAATCAGGGAGGGTATTTATCAGCTCCTATAATATGTAAATCCCTGAGGTGCATCTTGTTATGGAGCTACAGGAATATGAAACAATATTTCAATTTTGCCTTCTTGATCAACCTACAATGAATCATCTGCTGACTCAATGTACTGTGGGCCTACCCATGAACACTGTTTATTTTCTAAAAGGCTTTGACTTCCTAGGATAAAAGGGGTCCATTCTCTGTAGGAATCACATCCCTCTGTACAGTCACAATTTTTAGAATTAGTATGATATCATTAAAGAAAAACCCTTGAGGCATGTCACCTAAACACATGATATTATTACTAACTCCATATTGTCTCTTTTCACCCTCATAGTTAAGCTCTGGGTGATAAGAATAATGTCTCACACACAGAGTGCTTCATGTAGCTTTAGACAGCATTTTCACACATTGCTTTCATTTGAACAAAACATTCGACTTGAGGAGGCATTATTACAGGTGGGTAAACAAATTAACAAGCCCATGTTAGTAAGTGGGAAAAACAGATTAGAACCAGGGCCTCTCTCAGTTCCACATTCTTTCTTTTTTAAAGGTATTTCTCAAAATGTGATCCACAGAACACCTGGATAGTAAATACAGATGCCAGAGTCTTTCCACAGAGCTACTGCCTCACAATCTCTCAAGCTATCTAAATAACTCTTCAGGTCTCCTTAAAGTTTTGAGACACCACTATTTACCAACACCTACCAGAAGAATCTATTTTAAACATGTCAGAATATATTAAAATAGATATTATTGTCCAAAGTCCATACTAGAATATTCATAACAGCATTATAAATAATAACTGAAATCTGGAAACCACCCAAAAGCCCATCAAGAACTACTCAGCATGCCCTACTTGCCCGGTGGACTGCCATAGAGCACTGGGATGAAAGATCCACATGCACATGCAATATTGATAAATCTCACGAAATAACACTGCATAAAATAAATTACAGTTCCCTCTCTCATTCGTGGTTTCACTTTCTGCAGTTTGAGTTACCCACGGCCAACAGAAGCCCAAAAACATTAAATTGAAAATTCCAGAAATAAACAATTCATAAGTTTTAAATTGTGTGCCACTGCAAATAGCGTGATGGAATCTCACACCATCCGCTTCCTCCCACCCTGACGTGAATCATCCCTTTGTCCAGTGTAGCCACACTGTGTATGCTTCCAGCCCACTAGTCCCTTAGAGACAGCCTAAGTTACCAGACCCACTGTCACAGTAACACAGTGCTTGCATTCAAGCCACCCTTATTTTACTTTGTAAGGGCCCCAAAGCACAAAAGTAGTGACAGTGGCAATTCAGACATGCCAAAGAGAACCTACAAAGTGCTTTCTTTAAGTGAAAGTGTGAAAATTCTCAATTTTATAAAGAAAAATATCATGTGCTGAGGTTGCTAAGATCTATGGTAAGAATAAATTTTCTGTCCTTGAAACTGTGAAGGAAAATAAATTAAAAACCTGTGCTAGTTTTGCTGTCACACCTCAGACTACAAAAGGTAAGGCCACAGTACATGCAGGCACTTAGTTAAGATGGAAAAAGCATTAAATGTGTGAATGGAAGACATGAAATGAAAACACGTATATACGTGTGTGTGTGTGTGTGTGTGTGTGTGTGTGTGTGTGTGGTTCAGTCCTACCTGAGGTTTCAGGCATCTTAGAATGTATGTATCCCCTGTACATACAGGGAGATTGTAGACACAAAATAGTACATATGGTATGACCTCAGGTTGACATAGTAAAAATAGAACTAATCCACACTATCAGAAGTCAGGGTGGCAGGAAGTGAAAGACAAATACCATATGATCTCACCTTTAACAGGAACCTAAACAACAAAACAAAGAAACAAGCAAAATTTAGTCAAGGACACTGAAATAGAGGACAGGCTGAAAGTGACCAGAGGAGAGAGAAGAAGGAGTTTCAGGGGAAAAGGGGAAGGGTTTACAGGAACAAAGTTAAAGGACACATGGACTAAAACTAGGGGGAGGGTGGTAATGGGAGTGAAGTGGGGAGGGATGGGTGGGCAGGCTGGAATAGGAGTAAAAGGGGGAAAACTGTACTTGAACAATGATTAAAATAAAAAAAAATTTAAAAAAAGAAGAAAATGTTCTCTCCTCACACTGAGTCACACATTGCCATGGTACAGAATTCTAGGTTGAAAATAAATTTCCTTTGGAATTGTGAAGAAAAAAAAAAAAGAAGTCAGACTGGCAGTCACCTCGGCCACCGCGGAGTATTTGGAGTAGGGCGACAAGAAGGGGCGCGTGGTGGTTCTGAGCATGGCGGCGGCATGGTTTCCTGGTCTGTGGCTGCTCGCAGGACCGCGTTCACACTACGGAAACGCACACAGCAGCACGTACTATGTGAACTTCTCTGCGCTATACTTTACTTCAATGAAAATAAGTTTAAACTACAATAAATACCCTTCTCAAGTTTTAAAACAAAAACCAGAAATCAGTTTAAAGCAAAACCTGGCTTGCCTCCTCAAAGGCTCACCCCAGCTGCACATCAGCATCACCCTCCAGGCCCGACGTGGGTGCCTCTATTCACCCTGCACGGGTCTCTTTTGGTCCTAGCAACAGACCTCATTATATACATTGGTTTTTCTAGTTAAAAAGCAGTACCTGCTCATTGAGAAAAAAATCAAAGTACAGCAAGTATAAAAGCAGAAACCCTGCTGGTAGTATCTACCAGCTCCTGCACCCCAAAATAACATATAATTTTAGTTTATTGTCATTCAAACTCTTCTGTCATATATATGTATATATGTGTGTGTTCGTGCATATATATGTACATGTGTGTATATATGCACATCTCTATATATGTATATATGTATATATACACACACATACAAGGTACAGCTGTATCTTCATACTAAAAGTAATGAGTAATGAAATTAACTATATTTTCAGAAAGACTAAAACTCACCATTGTCTGCAACTAACTTCTCTTAAAAAACACTGACTTCAATTTGATCAATATTCATCCAATAAGATTTCTTAAAAACTGAATCTTCCCACTATGAATAAGAAAATATTGTTTTAGTTACAGTAAACTGTAATTTCTGTTGGAGTTTGGGGGACCCTGGGAATTTATCTGTAAAGCATTGGATGCATTTGAATAAGATTTTAACACAACGTTTGCAGTTGGGGCTAGGTGCAGAACTATCAGAAGTTATCAATAGGTCACAATACTTATTGTTCAAGAAAAAAGGAAAGAATTATTGATGTCATCTGGAATTTTCTCAAATAATCATCTCAGAAAATAACAAATATAGAGCAAGTGGAAAGTCGAAGAATTCAGAATGTGACAGAAAAATGGACAAAATGCATAAGGAAGCATGTTTTCACATTAGCAGTGATGAATGTATAGAACGAGAGTGAACTCAAGTCACTGCATTGGAGCAGCTCACTCCAAGTGTCAGCACCTCACTTCAGCAGCTGCAACCCTCCAACCCCCAGCAGGGAAATCTCGAGCAGTCTGTGATAGTCATGATGCCTGCCTCTGCAAGGACAGAAAATCCAACTCAAACTGCTTAAGCAAAACTGGAAAATAACTCACATTTCTGAAAACTGCACCCATTTTTCCAACCTTGACCACTGCTCTTCTCCATGTGGCTTAATTCGGGCTCCATGTAGTGCATGATGGCTTCCGGTAGCCCCAGACCCCAAAACTTCCAAGGTTCAAATCTAACATCGGAAAAGAGCTTTTCCTCCCAGTAACTCATGAATCACTTTATCTAAACCAACTTGCCTATCTTGAACTATTTACTGACTCCAGAGAAGGGTGATATTACACTGACTGGCTGAGCCCAGGTCATGTACTCATATCTAGACCAACTCCTATAGCTATAGGGATTTAGTACTCTGATAGGTCAGGATCCTAGGTTCCCCGTCTGGCATCAGGAGTGATGCCCCTTCTAAAAAACAAGGACAAAAAGAAGCAGGGATAAAAGTGTCCCCCAAAGGAAACTTTGCCTCAGAACAAGTTCAAACTCACCAATGGGGCTTACCAGGTGTTTCAGGACCTCGCCTCCTTTTCTCTTGCCATTCGAGTCATTGTCACTCTATAGTCTGCGATAATAAACTTCCTTTTCTTTGAAAGCACCTTGGTTTCTCCTACCTCTGACCCTGTGCACACACTGCTCTTCTGCCTGTCATATGTCTGCCATCCACTACTCCATTTCCTCCAAACCCCCAACGTGCCCTTTTGCTAGGATAATTCTGCCCATCATTTGCCCTCAAAGAAGCCTACACTTAAGCCTGCTTCTGCTATCTGAATTCCCACAATAACCAATACTTTTCCTTCGGTAGCTCTGAAACCATTTGATAAAACTATTTTTTTTTTTGGAAGCAGGGAGGTTAAACAAAGCTTCAGAGAAAAATATTAGGTGCTCAGAAAATATTTGTAGATGGACAGAGGATGAAAGTTGAAAAAAAGTACTCTCACAACATACATCCAAATATTTTTACCCCCGCTCCCATGTAGATATATATGCATATGTATTACATTTCTATATAAAGTATATATTCCATGTTTTAGGCATTTAGGGAAGTTCTACTCTGTGCCAGGCAGGCTTTGAGGTACTGGAGACACATGAGAAGACAGATGAAAACAATGTAATCAGACAACAAACGTTAACAAATGAGTAAGGCATCTAACAAGTTAGAATGTAGTAAGTTCTTTGGGAAAAATCCAGCAAGATAAGGGGGCTGAGGAAGGCAGGGCTGGAGGAATGCAATTTTTAGCAGGGGGGCAGAGTAGGTACCGTTGAGAAGGTAGCACTGGGGTGAAGTTATGAGGGACAGGGAGTCACGTAAATATCTAGAAAAGGCGGGTCCCGGGCAGAGGAACAGTCCGTACAAGGACGCTGAGAGCGTGACATCAGGCCTGGCTTGACCCATGCTTGCTGAATTGATCCAAATCCCAACCATCTTATTCCTCGGAAGAACAACAACTCACATTTAATTGCCAAAAGATAGTTTTACTTCTTTTTAATTATGTAGTATGGAAATGAAGCAGGATAGTAAGAAGCTAGGAAAATTCCTGGGCAAGTGGAATGGGGAAACTGAGACAAGAAAATAAAAAAAGGCCAGTTTAAGCAACTTACAGCCAGCTGGTGAATCACAAGAACTTACCTGCCCTAACCAAGGACACTTGAGAGTAAATGGTCCATACCTCTCCTCCCTAACCTGAGAATACGTAGCTTAAATCTCCCTAGTCCAGGAGGTAGAGAACAAAGACCCAATTAATGTCATTTGTGCCAGCTAAACCCAAGGACAGACAAAGTCAGGGGAGCAAATAATAAAACCCCATTAAGAGCCAGACAGACTCAGGATGAAAGTAAAACAGGGTAACAGGCCAAAGAACATTCCCAAAACCCTACATGCACTCATTTTGACACATTAATGTATTAAAAATGACCCCTAGAAAGCTAATGAATATTCTGCTGAAACCCTCCCTTGAGATTCTTTTTCTTATTGCTGTTCAATTACAGTTGTCCCCATTTCCCCCCATTACTCTTCCCTACCCTACCCACTACCCACACCCCACATTAAATTCTCACTCACAGGAAAAAAAAAAAAAGATAAAAAGCCCTCAGGACAAAGACTTGGGGCAGGCTGACCCTACAGCATGCCCATTCCCCTTTCCAGGCACGACCCTTTTGTTTCCTCCTAAATCCTAAGGGTCCCAAGGATACTTGTGGCCAGGGAAACAGTGGGCAGCAGCAGCTCAACACACGCTCCCCCCAGATCTTGTCTCCTGCGCCCCCTTTTCTCTGACCCCCTGGTGAGGTAACCACAGCCCCACCCTAGCTCACTCTTTTCCTACAACGTTTCTAGGGACCCACAACAGCCCCACCCAGGCTCTCTTCTGTTACTTCTTCTACCCTAAGTCCTCTGTCTCCGCAACCTTTACTTCTCGGGTGAGCTAGCAGCAGCATACTGCCCTGGTTCTCTCCTTTCCTATATCTTTTCTAGGGGGCCAGCAGAACACCACCCAGGCCCTCTCCTGTTACTTCTTCTACCTTAAGTCTTTCCTTTAAGTCTTCCCTTTGTTTCACTCTATCCAATCTTAATAAATGTATCCTCAAAACCACCTGGGCTTGTGTAGTGAAATCTTTCCTGCACACAGTCCAGAACCCACACACTACAGGCTGACCTGAGGCAGACATGCTCTGGGCCAGTGCCTGTCTGGTTGCAGAAATACCACAAATATGCTAGAGCTTTTTACCACATAGACTGACTTTACAGATCCAGAGGGTTTTCCAACAACCAAACACTTGAAAAAATAGGAAAAGAGAAAAAACAGAAACATTTTCAGCCAGTGTGTATTGACTTTAACATGTTCATTTGCATTTACTTTATTAATCTGAAATTTAATGGGCAGGACTTAATTATTTGGAGAGGAAAATGCCTATTAAAACGTGGGAGAACCATGTACTGGCTATGATGAGTTTCTTTTTATTACTGCTGTAATAACTGCAAACTTCAATGGGTACTAACAATTATATTACTGTTAATGCCTATTTTATTCATTAGAAGCTGAGAAATGTCTAAGCAGCTAGCCTCAAATATTTTTTTTACCCTTGGTAATGATAAGCTTTCTTATTTGCATTCTTCCCATCTGGTTTGCTTCAATAGAAAAGAAGAGAAAAGAGTATAACAAATTTAATTACGTGAGCCATGTTTCTAAGACTGATACATACTGTACTAATGAGGACACATTCAGGCTCACACTCCCAAATTTGCTTAAGAGCTGGCTACAGAATAAGCCTTTTTCTTTATTCTACGTTCCAATGATTCTGAGCAAAAACATTTCTTACAAAGATTGAAATATGTCAAAGAGCTATAACAACAACCATAATAGGAGCTCACAGTTATTGATGCTTACTACGTGCCAGGTACTATACATTACTTCCTCTTATCTCCACAACATTCCTGATGATGTATATAATGTTGTTATTCCCACTAACACATGCATAAGCCCCAGAATTTTTTTCTAGGTGATGGGAGCCATGTTTTGACCATTACGGATGGACTTAGGTAAATACCTGATCAGAGCAGGGCTGACCGGGTTATCCCTACTGGGAGAGATGCATTAATCAGTGCCTGCAGTTGGCTGGAACTTCCTGTAACCTGGAGATGGAAGAAGAGAAAGGCTCTCTGCTATGAGAACAGGATGAAGCAGAAGTGGGAGAAAGCACAGAGAGAGAAGAGAGATGCTGCTTTAGTTATTGATGCCTTTCCAGTACCCGTGCCCAGTCACTTCTGAGGCCTACCACCTCTGAGCTCAGGATCTGTGTATTTTATAATAGATTCCCTGTAATGGCTTAAGCTATCTGGAGAGAATTTCTATTGCTTCCAGATAAGCATATTCATTAGTGTTGACTTCAGAGAATTTAATAGGAATTCCTTAAAATGAGGACCTTTTTTGTGTCCCACCAATCACCAATGTTGACAGCAGAGAAGTAAGGCCCACACTGGTCAGATGCAACAACTAAAAAAAGAGTATATTACCAAGAGTATGTCTTCACAATATCATTCAACCCCAAATCATTATTCAGCATTCATTCTTCACTCTTTAAAAAAGGCATCAGCACAGCACTGTGAAGTAGTAATAAACCCTTGAAATCTGACACTCAAGACACTGTGCTATTTAAACACCTTTTCCAAATCTAACTCCAAAAAGAGCTTTTATTAACTTTCATAAATTTATACTACTAAGCCCTGGCTTGTGTTGCTCAGTGGATTGAGCACTGGGCCTGTGAACCAAAGGGTCACCAGTTTGATTCCCAATCAGGGCACATGCCTGGGTTGTGGGCCAGGTTGCAAATGGTGGGGGGGGGGGGGGCAGGGAGGGTGAGAGGAAACCACATATTGATTGATGTTTCTCTCCCTCTCTTTCTCTTTCCCTTCTTCTCACTCTAAAAAATAAATAAGTAAAAAAAAAAATTTTAATTTTTGCCCTGGCTGGCATAGTTCAGTGAATTGAGCGTGGGCTGCGAACCAAAGCATCGCAGATTCGATTCCCAGTCAGGACACATGCCTGGGTTGCACGCCACGGCCCCCAGCAACCGCACATTGATGTTTCTCTCTCTTTCTCTTTCTCTTTCTCCCTCCCTTCCCTCTCTAAAACTAAATAAATAAAATCTTAAAAAAAATTTTTAATTTTTAAAATTTTATGCTAAGAATATTTTTATTTCATAAAGTCATACTATTTAAACTATTTTTTAGTATTTGCTATGCACAACCACTCTCTATTAGTTTTACTCTTCATGCATGCTGCAGTTTTCCTCTGTAGCACCTATCACAGCTATAATAAAATAATTGTATACAATTCATTTATTTCTCATCCATCTCTCCAGCTAGATTGTTAATTCCATGTGGGCAGGCTAAGTATGGCTAAAGAAACAGCTAGCATAGAGTAAACTCTCAGAAAAATTTTAACCAATTACTTAATCCTCTTTTCCTCCTATCCCCATTTACAGAAACTCAGAGAAGTTAAGACATTTGCCATTGTTTATATACCTATAGTACATCGAAAAATGATGTTGAAATGCAACTCTTTCTAACTCTAAATGACAGCCCATCTACTAAGCTGTCACTATTCCTCCAGAAATTCCCATGTGTCTTCTTTAATTACATGAAACCCCACTTTGCAATTGTTGTAATATGTCACTAGCCTTTTAAGGATATTGGCAATAAAAGTAGCTTTTTAACATATTCACATTTTTCCCACCTCCAAAGTAATATTCCATTATGTTATTGCCTAAAGACATAGAGTGAGAAATAAATATGGTAGAAACCGCCTTTATTGCACAAGTGATCTTAAAACGTCTTTTAATGCAGAGATAATCAAGAAGATATCAAAATTAGCTTCTATTTATTGATTTTTTTAGAGAGAGAAACATTAATTTGTTTTTCCACTTACTGATATAGTCATTGGTTGCTTCCTGTATGCACCCTGACTGCAGATTACACCTGTAAGGTCAGCATATCAGGATGATGCTCTAACCAACTGAGCTACTGGGCCAGACTTTAAAACTTGTTTGTAAACATGCCTCAAAGCAAGGCTAACAGGTAGAAAAGAATAGGGGTATTTTCCTTCAAATTCCTCTCTACTAGACTCTCTGTCTTCCCTCTCAACTTCTGCTATTTTGGGTTGGGTTGAGGGACTGACGTGGTAGATAAAGGAAATTAGGAAAATCAAAAGGACTGGGATCAAGTTAATGGTAGAATAAAAGAAATGGAGAGTAAAATTTGAAAATAAGAAAAGTATCCTGAAAGATCTGACCTGATATACCAGTGTTCAAAAACTGGCACCTACAGAATAGACGGAAATGTGACTCAGGCTAGTAAATCTGCTTTAAAAATCAACTATATACCTAATACTACACACTCATTATTTGATATAAAAATTTGGATTTCTTACTTCATTTGAAAAATTGAGTCATCTTCTAATGGGATTCATGCTGTCCAGTTTCCCCTATTCCCTACCACTCATGCCATATTTTTTACAGACTTCACTCATTTATAAAATTAACTGGACTATGTATACCTTAATTTTGGCACCCTCCAGTCCAAATTAACATTTACCTTCCCATGTTCTCAAAATTCCAGCCACACTGGCTTCCTTTCAGTTCAGTGAACTTATTGAGCTCCTTCAATCTATATCAGTCAATGTTTTGTAAGAAAACAGAGGCTAGTCTAAATATTTTGAGCAGAAAAGCATTTAATACAAGAAATTAGAAACATAAACTTTTATAGGGCTAGGAAGGAAAGATTAAGGAAACTGCTGACAATGTTTAAGAAATCAGAAAGTGGAAAAATCACAAGAAACCACCACCCCATACCAGCTACCTTCTATACAAATGGGTGATTCTCAGAAAAACATTTAGAATATGCTGGCACATCTCTAATCTGTAGTCCATCCATACTTATTCCCTGTGCAAAATAACTGCCAGGGAAGTTTCTCAACCTGCCATGCATTAGGCAACAAACACAGAGACTTTGGTCCTGGCTGTGGACCCTGCAGTGGCTCATTAATTTGTTCCAGCCCCTCTTGGCTGCAGTCCAGGAGACGCTGGTGAACACTGGCTAAGACACAGCCCACAGATAATACAGTCTTTGTGGAAGTTCAGTCCAGTGGAGAAGTTCCAATATACTGTTGGAGCAAAATTATAAAAATCCAAGAGTGGGTACACTGGAAAATATAAGGGAAAGAATTTGACTTTACTCACATCAACTCTCCCCCACTGCAGCACTGCTAAGTACCAAGAGAGCCTTCTCAGCCCATGATTTCTCCCATGAGGGTCAGTTGAGAGCATGTGAGTGAGTATCCAGCTTACCCACATGTGCAGGGCACTGCCAAAGAGGGCCCTTTCTCTCTCACCCCACCCAGAGTCCTGAGTTGTGAGCTACATGACTAGGGATAGTAAGCTACAAGAACAGAAACTAGGGCTCAGAATGTATAAAAGAAATGTGGGACCCTACTATGTCACAAATTCCACTGTGAAACTTTTCCAAACACTACTGGACACCTCAGCCACAGATTCCCCCAATTGACCCATGGATATTTCAATTGCTCTATGTGCCTCATTTATATAAATTCACACCCTGTGACCAGTTCCCTGTGCATGCTCCCAACAGCAGCAAGAACAAGCACTGGAAGATGTCTAGTGAGCACATTCAGAAACCAAAAAAATTTCAGTCTAGGAAGAAACCACAAATTTGAGCATTTAGCACCACCCTTGAGAAAATAAAAGGGAAATCATCATCATTCAAATTGGTATGCTGCAGAATTCAGAAAAAGCATAGACACTTTAGATTTCTGCTAACACAGGGATCAAGAAGCATGTAGCCAATGTATCCATAGAAGGTCTAAGAAAGTCTCATAACCCATAGCAGGGCTGATGGAGGTATTTCTCTCACGAAGTTAGTAGAAACTGGAGGAAACTACTACTTGAAATGTGAATACAGCAATGCAAGAAACATGAAAAATCAAGGAAAATCAAGGTGTCAAGGAAAAGTAACACCACCAAATGATCTCAATAATCTTCCAGTAACTAACTCCAAAAACATGGAGACCCTAATAAAGAATTCAAAATAGCTGTTTTAAAAAAGTTCAGCTAATTAAAAGAAAACACAGAAAGACAACCTAATAAACTTAGGAAAGCAATATGTGGACAAAATAAGAAGTTTCAAAAAGACATTAAAATTGTTTAAAAAAAATTCTGGTGATGAAGAATACAACAGTGAAATACAGAACATCAACATCAGAAGAGATCAGTGAGAAGAAAGAATCTGTAAAGAAACAAAATTTGAAATTCTCCAATCATAAATAAAAAATATAGGAATGAAAAAGAGTGAAGAAAGCTTATGTAAATTATGGGATACCATCCAGAACAGCAAACTGCAAAATACTGGAGTACCAGAAAATGAAAGGGGCAGAAAGCTTATTTAAAGAAATAACTTCCGAACTCCAAGAATAGAGTACCCAAGTTTATGAAGCTCATACATCCCCAAACAAATTCAACTCAAATGATATTGTCCAAAACAAATAAAAATTAAACTGTCAAAAATCAAAGACAAAAAAGAGAATCTTAAAAGCAGTAAGAAAAAAGGTTTTCTACTTATAAGAAAAGTAAGGCTATAAGCAGATTTCCCAGCAGAAATAATACAGGCTGAGAGTGGGTTGATATATTTAGAGTGCTGGGAGAAAAATCCTGTCAACCAAGAATACATCACCGGGAATAGTCCATCCTTCAGAAATAAAGGAGAAATAAATACAGTCCCAGAAAAAAAAAAAAACTGAGAAAGTTCACTATACCTGCCTTACAAGAAATGCTGAAAGGAGTTCTTTAAGCTGAAATGAAACAAAAAAAATAGTAACATGAAAACATACAACACATTGATAAAGGTAAGTATATAGTCAAATTCAGAATACTTTAATATGGTAATGTGGTATTGTGTTAAAACTCACCTCTGGTAAAATAATAAAACACAAAAGTACTAAAAATAACTATAGCTACATTAATTTGTTAATGAATACTCAATATAAAAAGATGTAAATTCTGTCATGGCCAAGTGACTCAGTTGGTTTGTGAGTTCAAAAGTTTGTGAATTCGATCCCCAGTCAGGGCATTCACCTAGTTTGAGTGACACCTAGGGCAATCCCTGGGCAGGACATGTACAGGAGTCAATCAATGTTTTGCTCTCACATCAATGTTTCTCTTTTCTCTCCCTCTTTCTCGCCATCCCCCTAAAAAAAAAAAAATCAATAAATATATCCTCAGGTGATGATTAATTCATAAAAAGAGGTGAACTGTGTTATCAAAATATAAAATGGGTTAGAGATTTTGTATGCCAAGATTTGATCAACATAAAATGCAGTTACAGCAATATGATATTTTATATATGTCTTATGATAACCACAAAGAAAAATCCTACAGTATATACACAAAAGATGAAGATAAGCAAATCAAAGCATACTACAATGGGATATATCAATAAATAATGTAAACAGCAAAAAGAAGAAAGAAACAAGGAAGCTACAAAGCAAGCAGAAAACAATAAGATGGCATTAGTAAGTTCTTACCTATCAATAATTTACCTTAAATGTAAATGGATTAAATTCTATACCCAAAAGGCTGAGAGGCTAAATGGATTAAAAATAAAATAAAGACCCAACTATATGTTGCCTACAAGAGATTCATGTCAGCTTTAAGTATTCACATGGGATCAAAGTGAAGGAATGGGAAAAAATACAGCATGCAAATGTAAACCAAAAAGGAGCATGAATAGCTATAAATCAAGCAAAGCAGACTTTAATTCAAATGCTATAACAGGAGATGAAGGTCATTACATAACAATAAAGGGGTCAATTCATCAAATGATATAACAATTATAAATATATATGCAACCAACATAGAAGAACTTAAATATATTAAGCAAATACTAAGGATCTTAAGCAATAAATAAACAATACAATAATTGAAGAGATGGGCCTTCAATAGATCATCCAGACAGACAACCAATATGAAAACATCGGACTTGAATTATATTTTAGAACTAACAGACATATATAAACAATCCCATACAACAGCAGCAGGATATAGATTCTTCTCAAGTGCACATGGAACATTCTCTAGGATAGATTATGTCTAGGTTATCTCTAGGTCACAAAACAAGTATTAGCAAATCTAAGAAATTTGAAACCAGATTTTCAAAGATGGCAGCAGAGCAGATGGTAGCTGCATCCACTTGCTCCTGCCCCCAATACAGATTTACAATGGAGCTGCCCAGCAGTCACCCTGATCAATCAACTGAAACCTAGCTGATATGAAATTTTATAACCAAGGATTACAGAAGGTGCTACATGAAGACTGGTAAGTCGGGTAGAAACATGGACAGGGAAAACTCCCATGCACAGCTGCTCGGGCAGCTGAGAGACCAGATAGAAATCATGGCAGCAGAGCTCCCTCCCCTTGGAGCAAGGGACCTTAACCCCAAGCAGGGATCCTAAACCCACAGCAATAGAGACAGGAAGAGGGGACTGTGTGGCATCTGGCGGTGGTAATCAGTAGGGATCCACCATGCCTGTGAGACTCAGAGTACATACTTTCAGCACTGACCTCCTGTATTGTTGCATCAGCCTGGGGAGTTCACCATGGGGATCAGACTGCTAGAAGGTCCATGCTGCCACACTTGGGTCCCACAGAGGCACCTGCAGGCTACAGCCAGCAGGGACTTTGAGGGAACTTCTATTTTTCTGCAAAGGCTTTGGGTGAGAACCAGACAGCAACTTAACTAAGTGGAAAGAGGACTGTTCTCCCCCTTCCTGAGCACACAGGTGGTACCCCAACCTCCACCTTTAGGCCACTATAGCTGCTGAGTTCAGAGGTGCAGAGGAGTTGTGAAGAGCTGGGAATTTTGTGCCTGTCCTGCAGTTTTTGCAGTCATTCCACCCTAAGCTGGGACTCTGAATCCTCCCCTGCTAAAGCCAGCTGCATGGAGAGATCTGGGTGCTGAGGAAGGAAGGGATATTGGGCTCCACCCTACTTGGTTTGGCAGAAAGCTGGATGCTGCACTGAGTAAGGAGTTTTGGACTGTGTCTCCTGGGGAAGCTATTGTCTGGGAGTTAGATGGACGAGGATGGAACTGCTCAGAAACTTTGCAGGGAAGCAAAACCATTCTCACGCCATGCTACCCCAGGAAGGGGGAGTAGTGTCCACCCACTCCTACAGGTTTGTGAGTACCACCCCCAACAAGAAACTGTTTAAATAAGCCCTGCCAAGTCCTGTATTCCCCCAATGGGTGTATTTCCATGAGAGAAAGAAAGAGCAGCTCAGAACAAGGACTTTGAAAGTATGAGACTCTAGGAGGAACAGAGAGCTTAGCCTCCTCCTGAGCTCTAGAGATGAAACAGAGAGCTTAGCCTACTCCTGCAAGCTGGACCAGCATCAACCCCAATGGGAGACTTTTTTTATCTAATCCCTGGAGTCCAGGGTTTCTGAGCTTGTCCCTGCAAAGGGGACAGCTGACTGTACCCATCCTTAATTGACAGTGAGCCCCCCTAAGGAAACTAGAGCTGGAGTCTCTGGCAGAAACTAAAGGGTTTGACTTTGAAGCATGCTAATTTCCTATCAATGAGTGTGCTACACACTTTATGACCCACTAGTAGGGGACACACTAGCTCTATCTCAGCTGGCCTGAGCTCATCCTACAGTCTCTCACCAAAAGGCTCAGGAGGAAAACCAGGAAACCTCAAACAGAGGCAGAGTAGCTGAAAGGTGGAGGCAGACCTCAGGGGGCCTCAGCTGTTATACAGAGCTGTCCCCAGCTCTAGGCAGAAAGAAGCTGACTCTTTTACAAAGATGGCCCCTCACAGGCACAAGCAGATCAGGTAGACACAGCCATAAACAGAGAACAGCATAGTAGCTACAGGCAAGTAGCCCAAGGCTGGCCACACACAATGTCTGACAGCAACCTGTATCTGAGCCCCACCCAAATGGACCCAGACCAATAAAACCAGTGGTGAGCTTCAGACAACAACAGTGCTTGACGCAGCTAACCATACAATCAGTACACCCAAATGGGAATTCCCGTGGGCGCCAGACACTGCTGGGAACAATGCTGCCTCAAGGGACAGCAACTACACAGCATCCCACTATGGTGTTTGACGGTTACCCTTATAGTCTCCCAGCCTGAAGGGTTAACTCTACCCACCAAAGGGCCAAAAGCATTTAACTCAACTACAACAGAGGGGACATATAACCCACAAAAAATACTGCTGGACCACAGAGGTCAGATGTTTTGGAAGACTGTGCCACTGACCCCAACAATGAGACACCTTTATTACAAAACCATCAAACCAAATTTGAGAGACATAGCACATCTACCTAATACACAGAGAACAAATGGTACAACAAAGAAAAATATCCCAAACAAAAGAACAATAGGAATCCCCAGAAAAAGAATTAAAAGAAATAGATTAAATGGAAGGAACCTAAATACCAGATGCAGAGTTTAAAACAATGCTTATAAGTATGCTCAATGACCTTAGGGGAATAATGAATGATCTCAGTGAGAACTTAAACAAAGTGATAGTAAGCATTAAAAAGGATATAGAAACCATAAATAAGAACCATTCAGAAATGAAGATTACAATATCTGAAATTAATACCTCACTAGAAGGAATCAACAACAGGTTCGATGAAGCAGAGGACTCAATCAACAAATTAGAGAGCAAGATAACAGTATCCACCCAAAGAGAAAATTTTTTTAAAAAAGGAGAGAGAGAGACTTCAGAGAAACAAGGGAAGTATAAGGGACCTCTGGGACAAGATCAAGAGTAACAACATCCACATTATAGGGGTACCAGAAGGAGAAGAAAGTGAGCAAGGGATAGAGAACCTGTTTGAAAAATGTAATGGCAGAAAATTTCCATAACCTGGTGAAGGAAAAAGTCATGCAAGTTCAGGAATCACAGAGAGTCCAATAGAGATGAACCTAAAGAGATCCACACCAAAATACACCATAATTAAATGGCAAAGAGCCAAGGCAAAGAGAGAGCCTTAAAGGCAGCAAGAGACTAGTCAGTTGTCTACAAGGGAGTCCCCATAAGGCTGTCAGCTGATTTCTCAACAGAAACAATTCAGGCCAGAAGAGATTGACATGAAGTATTCAAAATGATGAAGAGTAAGAACATGCAACCATGAATACTCTACCAAGCAAGGCTATCATTTAAAGTTAAAGGCCAAATAGCAAGCTTCCCAGACAAAGGAAAGGCTAAAGGAGTTCATTACCACCAAACCAGATTGCAAGAAATGTTAAAGGACCTGCTCTAAGAAGAAGAACTATAGAGAGAGAGGAACATATCTGTAATAAAAGTGGCAATAAATGAGTACCCATCTATAATAACCCCAATGTAAATGTATTAAATACTCCAATAAAAAGACATAGGGTAGCTGAATGGATGAGAAAACATGACCCACACAAATGATGTCTACAAGAGACCCACCTCAGAACAGAATATTTATATAGGCTAAAATAAAGGCATGGAGGAAAATATTCCATGCAAACAGAAATGGGGGGGGGGAGATGGGGTAGCAGTACTTACATCTAACAAAATACATCCAGAAAAAAGACCATAACTAGAGTCCACAAAAAATTTGCTGCATAATACTAATGGGACTGATCAAACAAGAGGATATAACCCTTGTATACATATATACACCCAATACAGGAGTGCTTAACATTAAAAAAAAAAAAAACCATGGTGGACTTCAAGAAAGAGAACAACAGCAATACAGTCAAAAGCAAAGGATTTTAATACCTCCACTGTCATCAATGGGTAGATCTTCCAAAAAAAAAAAAATTAACAAGTAAAGAGTGATGTTAAATGACACACTAGATCAAATGGATATTTACAGAACATTTCATTCCAAAGCAGCAGCAGAATATACCTCAATACACTCTTCTCAAATCCACATAGGTCATTCTCAAAGACGGATGACATGTTAGGACACAAAATAAATCTTAACTAATTCAAGAAGATTGAAATCATATCAAGCATTTTCTCAGATCACAATTATATGAAATTAGAAGTCAACCTCAATAAAAAAGACTAAAAAATATCCAAATACATGGAGGCTAAATAGCACATTTAAATAGTAGATAGGTTAAGGATATCAAGGGAAAAATCAAAAATTACCTGGAAACAAATGAAAATGAACCTACAACAACCCAAAATCTATGGGGCACAGCAAAAGCAGTCCTGAAAGGGAAGTTCATAGCACTATAAGATTACCTCAAGAAGAAAAATCTAACCCTACACCTAAAAGAATTAGAAAAACAATAAAAATAAGTCCAGAGTAAGTAGAAGGAAGGAAATAATGATGAACAGAGCAGAAATAAATGACACAGGACTTAAAAAACAAAACAAAAGTTAAATGAAACCAAGAGTTGGTTCTTTGAAAAGATAAACAAGATTGATGAACTTCTAACCAGATTCATCAAGAAAAAAGAAAGAAGCCCCAAATAAACAAAATCAGGAATTAAAGAGGAAAAGTTACAACTGATACCACAGAAATACAAGGAATTATAAGAAAAAATAATTAAGACAATTACAAATTGTCTTAATTTGTAATTATGACAAATACAATTAAGACAAATACAAATAAGACAATTAATGAAATTGAAGCAATAGTCAAAAAACTCTGAAAAAACTAAAGTCCTGGACAAGATGGCTTGACAAGCAAATTTTACCAATCATTCAAAGAACTAACACCTATCCTTCTCAAACTATTTCAAAAAATTCAAGAGGAGGGAAGACTTCCAAGTTATTATTATGAAGCCAGTATTATCCTAATTCCAAAACCAGATAAAGACCCAACAGAAATAAAATTACAGGCCAATATCCCTGATGAACATATATGCTAAAATACTCAAAAAAAAAAATATATTAGCCAACCAGATTCATCAGTACATTAAAAAGATCATACACCATGATCAAGTGGGATTTTGCCAGAGTACGAGGTTGGACAATATTTACAAATCGATAAATGTGATATATCACATAAAAATGAAAGATAAAAACCACATGATTCTATCAATAGATGCAAAAAAAGCATTTGGTAAAATCCAAAACCTATTTATGATAAAACTCTGGGCAAAGTGGGAACAGAGGGATCATACCTCAACATAATAAAGTCCATCAATGAATAACCTATAGCCAACATCATACTAAGTGTGCAAAATCTAAAAGTGCTCCACTTAAAATCAGGCACAAGACGGGAATATCTGCTTTCACCTCTCTTATTCATCATAGTACTGGAAGTCCTAGCCACAGCAATCACACAAGAAGAAATAGAAGTCATCCAAATTGGAAAGGAGAAAGCAAAAATGTCATTATTCACAGACTACATGATATTATATGTAGAAAACCCTAAAGACTCCACCAAAAATCTACTAGACCAAATAAATGAATTTGGAAAAGTAGAAGGACACAATATCAATACTCAGAAATCAATGGTATTTTATATACCAATAATGAACTATCAGAAAGAGAAACTTTTTAAAAAATCCCATTTACTATTGCAATAAAAAAAAAATAAGGTACCTAAGAATAAATTCAACCAAGGAGGTAAAAGACCTGTGCTTGGAAAAACTACAGAACACTGAAGAAATAAATTGAGGAAGCATAAAAATAAGTGGAAGCATGTACTGTGTACACAGATTAGAAGAATTCACATCATTAAAATGTCTGTACTACTCAAAGCAATCTATAGATTCAATGCAATTCCTACTAAAATACCAACAGCACATTCCACAGATCTAGAACAAATTTTTATAATTGGAGTATAAAAATTCCAAAAATTTGTATGGGAAAAAAAAAGACCCTGATTATCCACAACAAACTAGCAAAAGAAGAACAAAGTTGGAGGCATCACAATACCTGATATCAAAGTATAAGGCCACAGTAATCAAAGCAGCCTAGTACTGGTATAGGAACAGGATATAGAGCAATGGAACAGAACAGAAAGCCCAGAAATAAATGTGTACCTTTATAGTAAATTGATATTTAACAAAGGAGTCAATAGTATACAGTGGAGAAAAGACAGTTTCCTCAATAAATGGGCGTTGGGAAAACTGGACTGGCACTTGCAAACACATGAAACTAGACCACCAACTTACACCATACACAAGAATAAGCTCAAAATGGAAAAAAGATGAATGTAAGTTGCAAAACCATAAAAATCCAAGAATAGAACACAGACAATAAAATTTCAGATATCTCACATAGCAATATTTTTTACCAATAAATCTCCTAGAGCAAGGGAAACAAAGGAACCACCAGCAAGATGAAAAGGGAAACCACTGTATGGGAGAATATATTTTCCAATGATACATCTGATAAGGGTTTAATCTCCAAAATATACAAAGAACTAATAGAAAACATAAGAAACACAACAATCCAATGAAAAGGTGGGCAAAGAATCTGAAAAGACACTTCTCCAAAGAGAACATACAGATGGCCCATAGATATATGAAAAATTGCTCAACATCACTAATCATCATAGAAATGCAAATTAAAACCACAATGAGATACCACCTCACACCTGTCATCAGTAAGTCAACAAACAATAAGTGTTGATGAGGATGTGGAGAAAAGGGAACCCTAGTGCATTGTTAGTGGGAATGCAGATTGGTGCAGCCAGTATGGAAAACAGATGACAATCCTCAAGAAATTAAAAATGTACCTGCCTTTTGACCCAGTGGTTCCACTTCTGGGAATATATCCTAAGAATACTGAAAACACCAATACAAAGAATATATATATATACACCCTTATACCCACAGCAATGCTATTTATAATAGCCAAGAGCCGGAAACAGCCTAAGCGTCCATCAGTAGATGAGTGGATAAAAAAAGCTGTGGCACATTTACACAATGGAATACTATGCAGCATAAAAAAAGAAGAACCTCTTACCTTTTGCAACAGTGTAGATGGACCTGGAGAATATTATGCTAAGTGAATAAGCTGGTCAGTAAAAGACAAATACCATATGATTTCACTAGTTAAGTGAAATTTAATGAACAGAATAAAGACAGAAGCATTGATACATTGAACAGAATGACAGCTGTCATAGGGAAGGGGGGACTGGATGAAGGAAGGTGAAGGAATTAACCAAAGGACATATATGCATGACCCATGGGCTGCGGGTAGGGCGAGTGGGGCTGGGTGGAGGTGGGCAAAGGGAGAAAAGCTGTAACAGCATAAACAATAAGAGACAAATAAATAAATCTTAAAAAAAAAGAAATTTGAAGTCATTATAAGTATTTTTCCAACAACAATAGTATGAAAACAATAACGGAAAACTTCACAAATTCACAATAATGTGGAAAGATAATACAATAATAATGAAGAAAAATTCACAAATATGTGGAAATTAAATAATATACTTCTTAACCAATGGAACAAAGAATAAATAAAAGGGGAAATCAAAAATTATCTTGAAACAAATGAAAATGGAAACACAGCAATCTAAAACTCATGGGATGCAGCAAAAGCATTTTTTAGAGAAAGTATATAGCAATATATGCCTAGATCAAGAAAACATACAATGGAATACTACTCAACCATTAAAAAAAGGTGAATTACTGCCATTTGCAAAAACATGAATGAATATTGAGCATATCATGCTAAAAAAATAAATCAGTTGAAAAAGGACAAGGACTATATTATATGATTTCATTCATATGTGACATAAAGGACAGAAAGCAACAAACAAACAGAAACAAAGTCATAGACATGAACTGCAGTATGGTGGTTACTAGAGGGGAAGGGAGAGTGGGGAGCAGGCTGAATAAGGTAAAGGGGGTCAAATACATGGTGATGGAAGGAGACTAGCTTTTGGGTGGTGAGCACACAGTGCAATATACAGATAGGGTGTTATAGAATTGTACACTTGAAACTTATAAAATCTTGTTAACGAATGTCACCTTAATAAATTTAATTGTTTAAAAAGAAAACAGAAAGAGTTCAAATAAACAATCTAACTTTACACCTCAAGGAACTAGGAAAAAAAAACAAATGAAGCCCAAAGTTAGCATAAGGTAGAATTAACAAAAATCAGAGCAGAATAAAATAGAGACCAGAAAAATGACTGAAAATAACAATGATACCAAACTAGTATTTTAAAAACATAAACAAAATTGATAAACTTTTTAGCTTGTCTAAGAAAAAATGAGTGAAGACAAAATCAGAAGTGAAAGAGAGGACCTTACAATGATGATACCACACAAATACAAAGGATCATAAAGGGCCAATGAATACAATGATCTTCCAAGAAACCAGATAATCTATAAGACAGATACATTCCTAGAAACATACAAGCTACAAAAACTGAATCATGAAAAAAAAAACAGGAAATCTAAAGATACTGATAATGAGTAAGGAGATTGAATCAGTAATCAGAAACATCCCAACAACAACAAAAAAAAGCCCAGGTCCACATGGCTTCACAGGTGAATTCACCAAACATTCCAAAAAGAATTAATACCAATCTACTTCAACCTCTTCCAAAAAATTAAAGAAGAGGGAACACTCCCACACTTATTTCACAAGGCCAGCCTTGCCCTGACACCAAGCCAAACAAGAACATTGCAAGAAAGTAAAACTGCAGGCTAACATACCTGATGCATATAGATGCAAACCATTTCAGCAAAATATTAACAAACTTTTTTCAATAGTACATGAAAAAGATCATGCACTATGATCAAATGGAATTTCTCCCTGTTCACTTTTGCCTTTAGTTTGGGCAGCATTTGTTTCCTGTATTTTGTGCATATGTATTTATAACTATATTCCTAAATGATTAGATACAGTGACCCTCCTGTCATTATAAAATGTCCTTTTTTGGTCTTTAGTAACTTTATTTGCTTAGACTTTTGTCTGATATTCTTATAGCTATTTCAGCTGTCTCTAGTTACAGTTTGCATTATATGTTTTTAATCTTTTTTACTTTCAACCTATGTGTCTTTTAATCTGTATTGTCACTTTATCTATATTGTCTTATTCCACTGTACACTTAAGAAAGAAGTAATGTTAATCCCTCACAGACTCATCCAAAAAAACAAACAAACCAGGAGGGAACTCTTTATAACTCATTCTATGAAGTGTGCATTTCCCTGACATAAAAAACAGACTAAAAAAAAATCACAGCAAAGAATGGGTATGTATGGTTTTGTCTGAGTAGTAATAAAAATGTTCTGACATTACATACTGCTGATGGTTGCACATTTCTCTAAATATACTGAAGACCACTAAATTTTA
Source organism: Tonatia bakeri (assembly GCA_004024845.1). Taxonomy (NCBI): domain Eukaryota; kingdom Metazoa; phylum Chordata; class Mammalia; order Chiroptera; family Phyllostomidae; genus Tonatia; species Tonatia bakeri. The sequence goes on from PVIA01007975.1 coordinate 28,730, forward strand.
CACTTTAAAAAGGTGAGTTTTAAGATATAAATTCTGATTAACTCTTCCTTTCAAGAGATAACTGTCCCCTCCCTTTTTCTAGAAACTAGGGTAAATGCCAAGTAAATTGCTGCTATGAAACAATGAAGTAATCCCTTCATAACACCCACCATGATTGCAACAACAAAAAAATTACTTGCATAACATTTATTTAACATCTGTCCTCCCTGATACATTGTGACTGCCACCAGTACAGAAACCAAGTCTAGTTTTTCTACCTCTGCAATATCCAGGCCTAGTAAAAAATAAAAAAGAAGGAAAGAGAAAAGGGAAGCTGAATAGAAAAGAATGGGGGGGATGAATTTCCCCCTTGATTTCTCCTCTCAAAGTCAACATGTTGGCAATTGTTTCCTCATGTTCATCCAATCATGAGCTGTATATTTCAGAAATAGAATTTGCATATCTCAAAAAAGAAAAAAAAAGACCTCTGGCCAAGATGGAGGTGTAGGTAGACACACTGTGCCTCCTCGCACAACCAAGATAGAAATAACAACAATTTAGAAACAGAATAACAACCAGAACTGACAGAAAATTGAACTGTATGGAAGTCAGACAACCAAAGAGTTAAAACAGACACGTTCATCCAGACCGGTAGGAGGGGCAGAGTCGTGCAGCCAGGCAGAGAAGAGTTGTGGCAGGAAGAGCAGTAGCACTGGGCGCATAAGGCATCGGGAGCATGCAAGACTGCAGGGGGAAGACCCTGGGCATGCAGGCACTGGCTGGCAGACCCCGGGTGTGGGGTGTCAACCGGCAGATACAGCAAGGTGGCAACTGTGAAACAAGGTACTGGGCGCAACCCAGGGTCCCAGCACCAGGAAATAGAACCTCCAGGCACTGATTGAAAACACCTGTGGGGGTAGAGGCACAGGGAGAGACTCCCAGCCTCACAGGAAAGTTCATTGGAGAGGCCCACAGAGTCCTAGAACATACACAAACCCATTCACACAGGAATCAGCACCAGAAAGGCCCAGTTTGCTTGGGGGAAGTGGCAGAAGGGACTGAAGTCTGACAGAGAGCAGAGCAAGCACCACTGTTCCCTCTCAGACCCTGCCCCCACATACAGCTTCACAACCCAGTGACAGTTTCACAACCCAGTGACTGGGGTACCCCACCCTGGTGAACACCTAAGGCTCTGCCCCTCATATGTAACAGCTGTGACAAGACCAAAAAAAAAAAAAATGGCCCAAATGAAAGGACAGATCAAAGCTCCACAGTAAATGCGACTAAGCAACCAAGAGATAGCCAACCTATCAGATGCACAGTTCAAAGCACTGGTGATCAGGATGCCCACAGAATTGGTTGAATTTGGTCACAAATTAGATGAACAAATGAAAGCTACACCAAGTGAAATGAAGAAAAATGCACAGGGAACCATTAGTGATGGGGAGGAAACTGGGACTCAAATCAATGGAGGGGACCAGAAGGAAGAAAGGAACAACCAAACAGAAAAGAATGAAGAAATAAGAATTCAAAAAAGTGAGGAGAGGCTTAGGAAGCTCCAAGGACATCTTTAAACAATCCAACATCTGAATTATAGGGGTACCAGAAGGAGAAGAGGAAGAGCAACAAGTGGAAAAGTTATTTGAACAAATAATAAAGGAGAACTTGCCCAATCTGGCCAAGGAAATAGACTTCCAGGAAGTCCAGGAAGCTCAGAGAGTCCCAAACAAGTTGGATCCAAGGAGGAACACACCAAGGCACACCATAATTACATTAGCCAAAATAAAAATGAAGGAGAGAATCCTAGAAGCAGCAAGAGATAAGGAAACAGTAACCTACAAAGGACTTCCCATCAGACTGTCAGCTGATTTCTCAAAAGAGACCTTACAGGCAAAAAGGGGCTGGAAAGAAGTATTCCAAGTCATGAAAGGCAAGGACCTACATCCAAGATTGCTCTATTCAGCAAAGCTTTCATTTAGAATGGAAGGGCAGATAAAGTGCTTCTCAGATAAGGTCAAATTAAAGGAGCTTATCATGACCAAGCCCTTATTTTATGAAATGTTAAAGGGACTTACCTAAGAAAAAGAAGAGAGAAAACAGGTACAGTAAAATGACAACAAACTCACAGTTATTAATAACCACACCTAAAACAAAAACAAAAACAAACTAAGTAAACAACTACAACAGGAACAGAACCACAGAAATGGAGATCACATGGAGGGTTAGCAACAGGGGAGTGGGAGGAGGAGAGAGGGGAAAAAGGTACAGAGAATAAGTAGCATAGATGGTAGGTAGAAAATAGAAAAGGGGGAGGGCAAGAATAGTATGGGAAATGTAGAAGCTGAAGAACTTATATGTATGACCCATGGACATAAACCAGAGGGGGGGAGTGTGGGTGGGAGGGGGTGGGCAGGGTGGAGGGGAGTGAAGGGGGATAATGGGACAACTGTAATAGCATAATCAATGATATATATATATATATATATATATATATATATATATAAAATAAATAAACAAATAAATAAATAAATATGTTGAACTTGAAAAAAAAGTGATAAAGTAATTTACGCCATAGGAAAGAGAGAGTAAAAGCTTTTAAAATTATTTCCTTGGGTATCCAAATGAAATTTCTGTTTTAATAAAAATCACATGTCACACACATATCACTACATTGTTTCTAGCAGAGGTATTCTTTCTATTATAACAAAAAGATTAATTACTTTACACTTGAAGTATTCATCATTGTTATAAACTGTACAGATCTGTAGTCCACATGCAGAGTTACATAACGCATTTTATACAAGTATATGAAATAACTATTTAATACCAATTTCTCTAAAACATTCACAAGACTTCAAAATAGGATATTTATAAAATAAAAAGTTTTGCTAAAAAGCAAACACAAAAACCCACAATAGTTACAAAGGACTGCAAAGAGCTGAGAAATGTGGAAGGACTGCACATGCCCTGTCCACTGCAGCCACTAGCACTGCACAGTGAGAGGCACAGAGCAGTCATTCTGAAAGCATTTTTTAAAGGAATCAAGCAATTTCTTCATAATCTTGTTTCCTCTCTCCATGCATGTACTGTTTTTTTTCTCCAGATCAGTCTCGTCACTCATTTTGAAAACTTCCTTTTCAACAACCTCCTAAACTTTGCCCATGGTGTTTCCATCCCCGGAACACCTTCTCTCCTTCAGCTATTAAATGTGAATCCTTCCAGATTTTCAAAAGACGAATGCAAATTTCAGCAAAGCAAACCAATTCTGACCTGTCTAGCCCATAAAAATCTTTTAAGCTCTATACTTCCTGAGAACATGGTATCTCCTATGCATCCAGATTACCTCAAGAGGATTTTTTTTAAATATAGGGACCCATTTTAAAACTACTGAATCAGTATGTAATTTTCAGATCTGTATCTTTTAAAACGTCCCACTGGTCTACAAATCCACCTTTAAAAACCACTCTTCTGTACCACATCTACTTAGCTGGGTTTTAAACATTTTGTTACGTAAAGACAAAGCTCGAGAGGACAGAGTTGTGTCGTAATCCTCCGTTACATCCCCCACAGTCTCGGCAGCTGTTAAAAGGGCTTTCGTCGAGAAGACAGGCGATAACAAACGTTGGGGAGAACACGGAGAACTGGGAACACTTATGCACTGCTGCTGGGAATGTAAATCGGTTCAGCCATTATGGAAATCAGTAAGAAGTTTCTTCAAAATTAAAAATAGAACGAACATATGATCTCGCAATCCCACTTCTGGGTATAAACCCAAAGGAAGTGAAAACAGGGTACTGAAGACGCACACGCACTCCCATGTTCACTGCAGCACTAATCACGAAAGCTAAGACTTAGAGAGAACTGAAGTGCCTGTCGACACGTGAGTGGATAAAGAATATGTGGTCTATGTACACAGCGGAACACTATTCAATTGAGCAAGGACGTCCTGCCATTTGCAACATTATAGATGGCTCCTTAGAACATTCTACGTAGCATAAGGCAGAGAAAGTCAAATATTGTACATATCACTTATATGTGGAATCTAAAAATACCAAACTTGCAAAAACAGAGTAAAGTGATGGTCACCAGGGTTTGGGATAACAGGATAGACATTGCTTAAGGCAAGGGTGTCAAACTCATTTTCACCAGCCCCATGGCTGCCTTCAGTGAGTCGAATATAATTGTAGGACTGTATAAGTTTAACTACTCCTAACAGTTAAGCGAGAGCTGGGTGCTGCTGCTAGGTAGAAACAAGGTGCCAGGCTGGATAAAACAAGGTGTAGGGTTGGATTCAGCCCGCGGGCCTTGTGATTGCCACCTGTGGCTTAAGGGAACAAATTCACAATGAGTAGTAAATAAGTCCTAGAGATCTATTGCACAGTATGATGAATAAGACAATACTGTTATAATCAAACTTGCTAAGAGACTAGATCTTAATTATTTCAGCCACTAAAAGGAAATGATAATTTTATGTGACTTGACAAGAAATGCCAATTATTGCTATAAGGACAATCATTGAATATGTAAATCTATCAAATTAACATGTTGAATACCTTAAATACACACAATGTTATATGTCAAATATATTTCAACTTTTTAAGTCTTTTCCTACACTAAGATTAAAGAGGAATTCACTTATATTTTCTCCTAGTACTTGTATGGTTTCAATGATTTAGGTTTCTCATTGATTTGCAGTTTATTTTTATGTATCATGTGAGATATGATTCTAACTTTGTATGATTTCCAAATAGCTACCTAGTTGTTCCAGAGCCATTTACTGAAAGACTTATGTTTATCCTATTGATTTAAGATGACACCTTTGTCATATGCTGCCTGAGTTTCCACATATATTTGGGTCTGTTTCTGTGGTTCTGGTTCTAATACACTAGTCTGTTTATCCATTCGTGTGCAGGTAACAGACTGTCTTGATTACTGAGGAGTCGAAGTGTGTCTCCACATCCAGTATTGCTCACCCCACCCTCACGCTTGCTCCTTTCGGTGTTCCCCCTCCTATCTGTGCACGCTCGTTCTCCCGTGTGAAATTTAGTAGCAACTTGTCTAACTCCATAAGACAGTTCAGTTGGCATTGTTATCAGGATTGCCTTCTATCCCTGACTTTGGATTGTATATTTAAAGGATTCTGAGAAACTGTGGGTGTGATCCCTCAAACTTGATTTCTATAAGAAAGAAAAAATGGCTACATGGCGCAGGACATGTAAAAATAAGCCCTCACAATAAAATTGGCCATTGCCCCCTTGGAATGACTCAGGGCAAGAACCTAAAAAATAATAACGTGGTTTTTAGGGGACCCACTCCAGAGGTTAACTTCTTTTTAATGTGCATGTACTTTCAATGTGACTGAGACTGATTTTTTCTTTAAATTTGCCTTCTGAATTGGTTCCCTGTTTTTGTATCCACTGCCTTTGCCCTGATTCAGATACTCAGTTTTTCTCTCTTGCACTCTGGCATCAAAGTCCAAAGACGTGTCCAATTATCTTCAGAAACCATTGGCAGTTATCTGTTTAAAACTTAAATCTCGTTTTATGACTTCACAGCGACTTAAAACTCTGAGAGGATTCCCTGCTGCTGCCGCCTTCGGGAAAGTTCCCAGGTGACTTAGTACATCATTCAAGGCCCTTTACAATCAGACCTAGCTCAGTTTTCAGGTTCGTCTCCTTCTCTACCTCCACGTTGCTCGTCATCGTCACAGACCTTCACACTGTTACAGAATGGACCCAGGTTCACGGGGTCCCTCTCTCACTATGCAATCTTTGCCCACCACCAAGGAATTGGAATTATGGTTCTCAATGCCAGAGTTTGGTGAAAAGGAAGGGAACCATTTATTCAAAAGCTATATAGATGTAATGACAATGCCTTCATTAAAAGCCCAAAGTCCCTTCAAACACCCATAAACACACACAGTCCTTCCTTCCCTCCTTTGTCCAGTCAGATCAATCAGGGGTACCATATCTCAGGAAAAACTAGAAGTCTGCAGCTTGGCTAGTTTCTGGTTCTTCCCAGTAATTCGTGCTCAGCTGGCAGGCCTCCCGAGGTTCCCAGAACCATCAGTTGTGTCACCAGGATCTCCAGTTCTTAAACCAAACCCACATGATACCTTCTCATGGCCCACCAGCAAGTCCTTTCACCCCTTTCCTTCCCTCAACGTCTCTCCCACATTCTTCCAAACTGCTAAGAGAGAGCTTTGCATGGTTGCTACATCTTGCTTTCGGGCTTCCTGAGCCATGTGATTAAGGGAGCACCCTTTCCACCCCCAAAACCATGTGGTTCACCCTCACAGGGCTGCTGGACATAGGCATAGGTTTAAATCCTGGCCCAAATCTTCCTCTGCAACCCCATTTTTGACTCCTCCCACAATGGGTTACATCTGCCAGCACTCCTGTATTTTTCCAGGCTTTCTGGGCTGCCATAATAAGTCTGGGCAGGTGTGGCCCCGTGGCATGAAAGGAACTATCTCCAAGCTCTCACACAAGTGCTGTAAGGGGAGCTGCCTCCCAGTTACAGCAGGAATTAAAGTCATGACCTGGCTCAAAGCATGGCCACAGCTACCTAACAAATCAATGAAGCTAGCCAGCTGTTATAGATATGCAAAATAACTTTTTGCATATCAGGTATGAAGCTGGCCAACTATTGACAGGCAAAATAACTCTCAATGGCCCTGCTCCATGTGTCTCTCCCCCCAAACCAGACTTGTGGGGGTGGAGATATCCTATATTTTTATATTTCCTAGACCTCCAAGTTCTGGACCTCATTTCAAACACTTCATTTAGGGGGCCTAGCTGTACCCATTACAATACCTTTGCTTTAAATTCCTCTACCATTTTTCTTCCATTGAAATGTACACTTCCTTTGGGACTCAACTCAGATGGCAGACTTGTCATTCCATCTCCCTACGCGCTCCGTGATTATTTATACTGCAGCACTGATCAACACTGTTCTTGTTTGTTTGTTTTGTCTTCCCAGTGATCAGGGCAGTTTATTTAGTTTATCCTCCAAGTCTCTGAATTACTTGAGTCACAGATGCTCTGACCATGGTCTTATTTTTTTCTGCTTAGTTTTTTTTTAATTTTAATTTTTCCATTACCATTTATCCCCCTTATATCCCTGTGTCCCCTAATCACCACACTGTTGTCCGTGTCCATGAGTCCTTTTTCCTTTTGCTCAATCCCTTCACCCCCTAACCTCCCCTCACCCTTAGCTGTCATCCTGCTCTCTATCTATGAGTCTGTCTCTATTTTGTTTGTTAGTTCAGTTTGTTCATTAGATTCCACATATGAGTGAAATCATATGGTATTTGTCGTTCTCTGACTGGCTTGTTTCACTCAGCATAATGTTCTCCAGGCCCATCCAGAAAACTGCAAAGGGTGAAATTTTCTTCTTTTTCACAGCCAAGTAGTATTCCACTGTGTGAATGTCTCATAGTTGTTTTGTCCACTCATCTACTGATGGACACAGGCTGCTTCCGTATCTTGGTGATTGTAAACAACACTGCAATGAACACAGGGGTGCTTATGTTCCTTCAAATTAGTGTTTTGCATTTCTTTGGATATATTCTTAGAAGTGGGATTGCATTGCTTGTAGCAATATTTTATCTGATATATCTCCTCAGGCAGGAAGAACAAAATAAAAAATAAACAAATGGGACTACATCAAACTAAAAAGTTTTTGCACAGCAAAGAAAACCATCAACAAAATAAAAAGACAACTTACATAAGGGAAGAACATATTTGCTGATACATCTGATAAGGGGTTAATATTCAAAATTTATAAAGAAGTTACGAAACTCAACACCATAAAAAAACAATCCAATTAAAAAATGGGCAAAGGAATTAAACAGATACTTCTCCAAAGAGGACATACAGATAGATGGCCAATAGACATATGAAAAAGATGCTCCATGTCACTAATCATCATAGAAATTCATTGAGATATCACTTCACACCAGTCAAAATGGCTGTCATCAATAAACAACAAACAACAAGTGCTGGAGAGGATGTGGAGAAAGGAGAACGCTTTTGCACTACTGGTGGGAATATAGAATGGTGCGGCCACTGTGAAAAGCAATACAGAGATACCTCAACAAAACAACACTGTTGATGAATTCCTATAGGGTGCCTGTGGAATTCACCCAGACTTCAAGACAGGACTCAGAATAAAGTCTAGTCTCCATGGCTTTGACAAAGTGGCATGGGGACTATCATGGAAGATAAATGCATAAAATTAACTGGGACCATAGGAATGTCAAGAAAGAAGTAGAAAATAAATCTGGCCTTTAAAGTGTTTTAAGGAAATAAAGCAGAATTTTCCCTCTATGTACAGAGCAAGAACAAGGCAGGGCTGTGCTCCATGCTTGGAGCGCTGGTGCACATGATAATAGATGACAGCTGGGAGGACAGCACATCACTTCCTATCTTGCTCACATTTTCTTTACCACAGAGAACAGGACAACTACTCATTATTGTTTAGCGTTTGTGCAAATTGGAAATAAGCCTCCCTTTCTCAAGACACTTGAGAACACCTGCTGGAAAAATGTCATAATAAGTAAATATTTTATTATATATAATCTATATTTTATACATATCATATATCTATCATTATATTTATCAAAATATATGCAATAAATATATAATATATTAATATACAGTTATATATAATTATGATAATATATAATCATATGAGGGGGGACCAAAAAAACCCGTAATTATCTTCTGGAGGGTGGGCCCCTTATAGAACACATTTCCCCTGCTAGATGAGTGTTCAAGGAACCCACGTGTATCAGTGTGCCAGCTGGTGTTGTGAGAGGCTGTGTTCCACTTCAGTGAATTTTTTTTTGAACAGTCAACACATTTGCTCATTTCATGATGGGTGATTCATGAGCACACCTGCCCACACTGCACTGAGTGTTCAGCAGTTTTAGACCAAAAACACCATGACCCTGTTGCCCCACCCTCCCTATTCACCCAATCTCACCCCAAGTGACTTTTTTTGCTTCTCCAGATGAAAAAAGTCATGAAAGGAAAATGTTTTGCCGATGTGGAAGTGGTGAAACAAAAAGTGGCAGAAGCACTAAAAGGCATAAAAACTGACGGGTTCAAAAACTATTTTGAGCACAGGAAAAACATCTCCATAGGTGTATTACGTCAAATGGAGAGTACTTTGAAGGTGACTGAAGGTTAAACATATAAAAATAAATACACAATTTTTTTATAAATAAATTTTAGTGTTTGGGTGGTTCCCCCTCATATATTATGATTTTAAATATTATCTGAACAGATTAAATATAAAATGTTAACATTATTGACACAAGTATACTAATCTATGGAAGCTGCACGGTGAATGATATTATCTAGAGTTGGAGAGAGAACATCCTGCCCAACCACACACACTGGCTGTAACAGAAAATTGTCATCTACATTTGATAAAAATAAAATAATTACAGTTAAGGGGGACTAGAAGGCTAAGATGACTGAGGAGGTCGTGTGTGGCAGGAAGGCAGGAGATCGAGGCTCACAGACCAGAAACATACTCAGTGTCTGCAGGAGCCCAAGGCTGTGGTAAACAGTGTGCAGGCACACCACAGTAATCCCTGAATGTCTGTGGGCAATGGGGAGCCTCCAGGAAGAAGAACGGAGAGAAGGATTTTTGAAAAGAGGCCATTTCTGAGAGCAGCAACTTTCAACATTTTTCATCTCATGACACACACAAATTATTAAATTCTGTGGCAAGCCAAAAAAATACATCTTTTGCCAATCTGACAAAAAATAGTTATAATTTTGATTCATTCACTCTGGATAGCTGTTGTTGTGCTGGCTGTTGTCATGTTTTTATTTGGTGATCTAAGAGAAAAGAGGTCAGTGTCCTAACTAAATAGTCAGGTATTGCATGTTTTAAAAATTCCTGCAGCACACCAGTTGAAAATTGCTGACCTAGAGGTTGGTCGTCTGCAAAAATGCCATGAGAAATATTTAAAATGTGTTTTGAGAGCATTTAGAAATGTCAGGACCCCTCTCTAGATCATGGCTCCCCTAAAACCAAGTCAAGCTAAACTAATCTCACTGCCTTTTTAATGGGTGGTCACCTAGCACACAACAGACATTTTTTGAGAGACAGAAAAATGTCTTAGACAAATTGAGATTTCAGCCACTTTATTTTTAAAATCCATCATAATAAATTTCTACTTGAGACAAAGTATTGTGGGCTAGTCAAAGGTAGAGCTACATGCAGTTATATTTTTCAGTGAGGTCTCTTTATGTATGTCATAGAAATCTGCATCTGTGCTGCAAGATGTATTACTTAGTGGAAAAAATGTTTAAAGGTTAAAACAGTGTATGTAATGTCCCCAACTGTGTGAGGAGAGACAATATCCATTTTATCTGTTGGAGATACATAAAAACACCTTTGGAAGGACATAATAGAATGTACTAACTTTGTCTGAGGTCAATAAAAAGGGGCGGAGGGGGACAGAGGTGACAGAAAATCTTTGTACTGTATGACTCATGATAGTTTTTATTTTAAAAAATCATGTGAATATATTAACTACTCAAAATAAACACAAACATACATAAATATGATTAAGCAGATTCATGGCTCATTTAGAAAACATATTAAAAGACTGTTGAGGGCTTACTGTACATCTACCCAGAGCAGAGATTCTAACAATAACCTTCTCTGGCAATAGGGTCTCACTAAACACAAAAAGAAAATCACATGGAAAGTGAGGCTCAACCAAGTAAAGACCCTAGGTCAATGGGTATACAGCATCAGTTATGCAAAATGAATAACTTCTAGAGATGTCTTGCATAGTACTCTACTATAGTCGATCATACTGTATTGTACACTTAAAAATTTGTTGAAAATAGATCTCACGTTGTGTTCTTACCATAAGAAAATAATTTTTTTAAATAATCAACTTGTTAATTTTTTTATTTTTCAATTATAGTTGACATTCAATATTATATTAGTTTCAGGTCTACAGCAGAGTGGTTAGACATTCACATAACTTATGAAGTGGTCCACCTGGTATGTCTGGTACCCAACTAGCACCACACATACTTATTACAATATTATTGACTATATTCTCTATGATGTACTTTACATCTCCCTGACTGAAAAACAATCAATTTAGCCCTGGCTGGTGTCACTCAGTCAGCTGAAGCATCTTCCTGTGCACCAAAAGGTCACAGGTTCTATTCCTAGTCAGGGCACATACCTGGGTTATGGGTTCAGTCCCCATATGGGGGGTGGTGTGTGAGGCAATCAATCAGTTTTTCTCACAACAATTTTTCTCTCCCTTTCTCTCTCCTTCCCTTCCCCTCTGTAAGCATGTCCTCAGGTGAGGATAAAATAATCATAATCACAATCATAATCAATTTGAGTAATTAAATAAATATCTAGCCTGGGCCAATTCTGTCATTCTTTTCATGGACCAGTACGGAAAAGGTTAGCAAGTAAATCCCAGGGAGATCTTCGGTTTGAGTGTAAAATGAGAAAGTAACATGACCATGTGGATTAACAGAAATGACCAGGCCCAAAATATGCCAAAAATTAATCCAGACCTAAAAGAGATTACATGAGCAATTTAATAATTTGAAGAGTAAAGAACTCATAAAACTTTAAGCCTACTCATAAAAGCCGAAAGCTGACAATATTGCTAGGAAACTGGTTTTTAGTCATTGCCAGTAAATGTTTTGACAGGCTGGAAGTTTCAAAAATATCTGGTGATTATAAAAATTCAACTCACCAAATTTCATTATTAGTAGGTAGAAAAATAGCATTATTTATCATAGAATAATCTGATATTAATTACACGAAGTTTTCATAACTCAAACTTTCACCTGCTTTCTCCACTTTCCAACTTGCTACATACTGTGCTGTAGAAAGTCTACCTTTATTCTTTTCATTTCCAGTTAATCATATTAGAATAAATCTGTTAAAAATACTTCTAGACCTCGAGATTATTTACAGTTGTAGTGAGTGGTAGTTTTAGTGTATGAATATGTTAAGGTGTAACCCAGGGAATTAAATGTTGAAGCAAAAGCATATATGTGTCTCACCACACTCTGGTGTATAGAATTTAGGAATTTCAGAATTCACAGTGTGAGGTATGGGGTGCTAAGGAATCTGCCATGAACCATTTGCAATAACAAAGACCAAACTGTGTGAACAAGGTCCCTGGCTCAGGGACCTTTCCTCCTGTCCCTTTGCTCTGTGATTTCTCATGATGGTGGAGGGGCCAGCTAGTTCTCTTAGCAATCCTCATGGACACTCCTCTTTCTGAACCAGGTTTGGACCAGAGAATTCATTCCTTGATTCCAATAGAAACTGGGGTGTCATGCAGCCAATATATTCTTCTGAGATCCTGCCTTATAGGATCTGCAATATTTTAAGTTACCCTAGAGCCCAAAAATTTCCAGAAGTCATCACTGCTATGGGAATGGTCTGACTATGAAGACCTGTCTAATCAGATGCCATCCTGTTTTCCTAAAGATCTCAGTGGCATGATGAGCTAGAGGGATAGTACTTACTATTCAAGAGAATTTTACTTCAAATTCACAGAATTTCACTACGATACCACAGAATCATTTTTTGATATTTTTTATTATTCTGGGTCTTGATTTCCCAGGAATCATTAAAGCATTTATACTTTGTCCCAAATTATTTGTTTCTGAAATATAAGGAAAAAAATGCCCCAGTCACACTATACCTAGCTCAGGATCACTAGCTTGGGATGTTTTCCCTAAGAATTTCTGCACACCGTTAAAGGCATTTTTGTCAGCTCAGCTCAGCTTACACACGTGCACACACACAAAATATATTATATCAGGGAGAGAGAAAGGTAAAGGAAATCATTAACTTCTATTATACTTCGAAGTGCTGTAACTACATTTACCTAAATGTATTGAACAAAAAAAGTCAAAGGTAATACAAGCCCCAACCCACTGTATATAAATCAGAGCCACGTGATCTCCAATACGGCGTGAAAGCCTATTTAACAGTTCTATTTTCCTAACATATCTCGGCCTCTGTTTCAAATACAGCAAGCAGTGTGCTACCTGCTATGGGGCACTCAACACTTAAATCATCAATTCTCTTCACTCCGGTGGCTCCCAATTGGCAGGGGGTGGAGGGGGGCTGGTGTATTTGAATCAAAGCATAACATCCATGATGTGTTCTCATACTTGAAGCTCCCATGAAATCAATCTAGAAACATTTCATGTGATTCTATTCAAATGAAAGAATTCCGTTCTCATTCATATGAAAGTTGCAGTTTTCCATTTTACACAAAACATACATTACCAAAACCCCAACTGGAGATGCTAGAAGTGAACCAGAACTTGACTTTGAAAGTAAAAGAATTGCTTCTTCCGCCATACTTACCATCTCAGGAATGGCACCGGTCCCTCAGTTGCCCAAGTTCCAAAACCAAAATTCATCTTTGTCTCCCTTAACTTCAATATCACATCCAACCCTTCAGCCCTTCTGTATACTCTGCCCTCCACTAGCCAGGCTCCTTCAAACACCCGTATGTTCAGATCTGCCTCCAAAATATATCGCCAATCAGTCCTCTCTTCTTATCTCACCAATCACCACCACAGTGGGAGCTACCATCATCTTTTTTTATTATCCTTACCTAACGACATGTTTATTGATTTTAGAGAGAGAGGAAGGAAGAGGGAGAGAGAGAGACATCATTGTGAAAGAGAAACATTGATTGGTTGCCTCCCATACACACTTCAACTGGAGATCGAACCCACAACCTTTTGGTGTACGGAATGATGCTACAACCAACCGAACCACCCAGTCAAGGCAAACTCCCATTATATTTTACAGAATCACTACAATAGCTTCCTTGCTGGTCTCAGGCTTCCACCCTTCCCCGCCCCACCCCCACCCCTGCCATAACCTCCACAAAGCAGTCAAAGCAACCTTTTAAAACTGTAATGGCTACCTGCATTCATAATAAGTAAAGTTTTAGGAACACAGTCATTTGTTTAAGTATCATCCATGGTGTTTTCACAATACAGTGGCAGATTGAATGGTTGCAACCGAGATAACGTGACCTACAAAGCCTAATTCACTTACTAACCGGCTCTTAACAGAGTTTACTAACTCCTCTCTTAAAAACAAATCAGATCAGACCATGCCCCTTCCAAAATAAACCTCAATAGTTCCTCTTTGCACTTGGAAGAAAATTCAAATTTCTTACAGTTAAGATCCAAAATGCTTATGATATGAATATATTTTAAAAAGGGGAGGAAAGTACACTAGTTCATGCACTTTGGTTTCTTTTCTATGCTAAGGGCACCACAGTCAAACAGTGAGAAATGTACATCTAAAACTTCATTATTAAAGCATTAGGGGGATCACTTAGGTAAGGTGGACATGCCACATGCATCAGAATTACATACTCCTCTCACAGAGTGCGAGATGAGATTAAAAGAAATTGTTTACATAAACGCACAGGCACACTGATTTAAAAACCATGATCCTGTCCCTTTCCAGACCAAACTGAACACCCTTGATTTCTTAACCTATCCACCCACAGGTCCTGGAAATTAGAAGTCAATGTGCTGCAGAACCAAATAAAAATAAACTGCATTAAAAATGTTTCATGTCTCAGGGAGGTGGGAGGGGAGAACAGAGGAACAGGGGGAAGGGCCGTCAAGGAACATGTATAAAGGACACATGGCCAAAGCCAAAGGCGGGCAGGATCGAGGGTGGGCGGTGGGGATGCCTGGGGCTGGGGGAGTAGTGGGGGGAAATGGAGACAACTGTACTTGAACAACAATAAAAAAAGAGAGAGAGAAAAACCTTTAATGTCTCAGATGTAAATTTCAAACACTTGTGTGTCTGTGTGTCTTTAACTAGCTGAACTATTTTCTTTCCCTGGAATTTACATCCTTTATGGAAATAAAATATAAACTCCTCTTTGCCAACCAGCCGAGATATAGTCACACCTAATATTTTCACTTCTGGAATTGTTTTTTTATAAAAGAAAGGTTAACAGATGCCATAAGGAAGATAGCAGAGGCTTCACTAGTGTTTCGGATCCAAGCAAGTACTTTGATGATTATCTCTGTTACCTTATGATGCATGGAAAGAGAACTGTTTTTGCAACACCCCAGCTATGGATACATGTTAGTTTAGCTCATTCTGAGCCATTAGTCAAGAAATTGAGTCTGGAAGGAAACATTTCAAGTTTGTGAACTTGTTTCTGGTTCAGTTCATTTTAAGAGGAGGTTCCAGAAAGACCAGTCAGCCATCATGGGCTTATCCCAGAGAGTCATATGGTGCCAGTACTTCATAAGAAGCAGATCCTGAAACAGGATTTGAGTGCAAGTAATTTATTTGGGACAGAATTCTAGAAAGCACCAGCAGCAAAATGAAGAATGAGACAAGGAAACAAAAATAGTCAATAAAGGGCAAGCTCCTACTGCGGGTAAGTAGAGTTTAATATCACGGGGACACTCAGAGAGCCAGGGTACCTCCAATTACCCCCTAAGGTGTGAAAGAGGAAAGTGTTTACAAACTAACTCCACTAAATCCCCAGATGACGGCTATTCTCCAGGGGAGAATGACACCGTGGTAGTATACACAACGAAAAAGCCGAAAGTGCTGCAGGAGGGACACGAACAGCATCTGCCACACAGGCAATCTGAGTCACCAGACCTGGCGGGTACATGTGACCCTACTCCCATCTAGTGTTGAGGCCAAGGTTCAAAAATGAGATGAGGACAATATTAGGACTAGGAATATTGATTCACTCATCAAATATTAATTGAAAGCCTACTGCAAGAGAGAGGACACAGTCATGAAGAAAGAGAACACTGACAGCCCTTGCTCCTCTTTCCCCTCCCCCACCCACCATGCCCTTCTGCATACACTACTCTCCGCACGCCAGGCTCCTTCAGAGGCCCATGCTCCCTCACAGGTTCTGGCTTACAACTTTCTCCCCTAAAAGGTCCCTTTCCTTCCAGGCCCACCTCATCACTCCACAAACTGAGTCCCTGTAACATTTTGTATAGATCTCTACTATAGCATATCAAGATGTACCGTAATCAGTCTGTCTGCCCCTACCTAGCTCTAGGCTCCATGGGGATGCTCAAAAAATTACTAATTGACTTGAACAAAAGGCAAGTGCAAGGAAAAGGACAAACCAAATCAGAATGATGGCATTTTAAGCAACAAAGTAGAACATATTTAAAAATCATGAAAATATGTTCATAAATTACCTTAAATATATACATACACACAGAAAAAGTCTGGACAAATAATATACAACCACATTTTAATAGTGAACTTTGTCTTTGGTTTATCTATAGCTTCTAATTTTACTGCCATGAAGGAATGTTATCTATATAATTTAAAAGCTAAATAGATCTTTGAGAACAATATAGGGCTCTTTGATGAAAAATCAGGGGGATCCTGACTGCTTCTTGAACCCCCATTTCCTGGACTTCTCATTTCTCTTACAAGAAGCCTCAGCTTTACAAACCGTGTTACTGGACTTCCGGCCAAGATGGAGGCGTAGGTAGACACACTGTGCCTCCTCGCACAACCAAGATAGAGACAACAACAATTTAGAAACAGAATAACAACCAGAACTGACAGGAAGCTGATCTGAATGGAAGTCAGACAACCAAGAAAATAGATGCATTCATCCAGACCAGTAGGAGGGGTGGAGTCGGGCAGCCAGGCACGGGTAGTGGTGTGGAGAGCAGAGAGCTTTGGAACCAGGCATGTGAGGCATCCAGGGTGTGCAAGACCAGAACAGGTGGACCCTGAACGTGCAAGCAGCAGCTGGCAGACCCTGGCTGAGGGGTGGCAACTGGCAGACCCAGCAAGGCAGCAACTGTGAAGCAAGGCACTATGAGCAACCCAGGATCCCAGCGCTGGGAAATAGAGCCTCAGGACACTGATTGAAAACACCTGTGGGAATTGAGGAGCAGGGAGGGACTCCCAGCCTCTCAGGAGAGGTCCTTGAATGGTCCCACAGCGTGCACAAGCCCACCCACACAGGAATTGGCACCAGAGCGGCCCAGTTTGCTTGGGGAAAGCAGCAGAAGAAACTGAGGTCCCACGGAGGGTGGAGCAAGCGCCATTGTTCCCTCTCGAACCCTGTCCCCACATACAGCGTCACAACCCAGTGACTGGGGTGACCCGCCCTGTCCTGGTGAACACCTAAGGCTCTGCCCCTCAAATGTAACAGGCACAACCAGGCCAAAGTGGGGCGGGGCGGGGCGGGGCGGGGGGAGGATGGCTCAAACAGAATTGAAAGCCCAAGATCCAGTTTTTTTAAGCAACTGAAAGATAGCCAACCTATCAGATGCACAGTTCAAAGCACTGGTGATTAGGATGCTCACAGAATTGGTTGAATTTGGTCACAAATTAGATAAACAAATGAAGGCTACACCAAGTGAAATGAAGAAAAATGCACAGGAAAAACCAAGAGTGATGGAATGAAAGCTGGGTCTCACATCAATGGAGTGGACCAAAAGGAAGAAAAAAACAACCAAACAGAAAAGAATGAAGAAACAAGAATTCAAAAAAATGAGGAGAGGCTTAGGAACCTCCAGGACATCTTTAAACAATCCATCATCTGAATTATAGGGGTACCAGAAGGAGAAGAGGAAGAGCAACAAGTGGAAAAGTTATTTGAACAAATAATAAAGGAGAACTTCCCCAATCTGGCCAATGAAACAGACTTTCAGAAAGTCCAGGAAGCTCAGAGAGTCCCAAAGAAGTTGGACCCAAGAAGGAACACACCAAGGCACATCAGAATTACATTAGCCAAGGTAAAAAATGAAGGAGAGAATCCTAGAAGCAGCGAGAGATAAGGCGACAGTTACCTACAAAGGACTTCCCATCAGACTGTCAACTGATTTCTCAAAAGAGACCTTGCAGGCAAGAAGGGGCTGGAAAGAAGTATTTCACATCATGAAAGGCAAGGATCTACACCCAAGATTGCTCTATCCAGCAAAGCTTTCATTTAGAATGGAAGGGCAGATAAAGTGCTCCTCAGATAAGGTCAAGTTAAAGGAGTTCAGCATCACCTAGCCCTTATTTTATGAAATGTTAAAGGGATTTATCTAAGAAAAATAAGATTAAAAAACATATATAGTAAAATGACAGCAAACTCACAGTTATTAACAACCACACCTAAAACAAAAACAAAAAGAAACTCAGCAAACAACTAGAACAGGAACAGAACCACAGAAATGGAGATCACATGGAGGGTTAGCAACAGGGGAGTGGGAGGAGGAGAGAGGGGGAAAAGGTACAGAGAATAAGTAGCATAGATGGTGGTTAGAAAATAGACAGGGGGAGGGCAAGAATAGTATGGGAAATGTAGAAGCTAAAGAACTTATGACACATGGACATGAACTAAAGGGGGGAATGTGGGTGGGAGAGGGTGTGCAGGGTAGAGGGGAATGAAGGAGGGAAATGGGACAACTGTAATAGCATAATCAGTAAAATATATTTTTTTTAAAAGCCAAGTTACTGATTATAGGCAGAGCATTAAATAAAGCCTGGGAGGCAAATAATCCAAAGCTCTGATGACCCGGAGTTTAATCCGAGTTTCTCTGTCATTTAAAATACTAGAATATCCAATTAGAGAGATTAGAAAGCGATCATCTTCAAACTTCTAATTTTACAGATGGAAATATCAAACATCAAAGAAAAGGAATATTTCAATCCAGAAGTCATTATTTCAATGAGCATGCCAACCCGGACAGATTTGGAGTAGTTGCTAGAAGTGCTGTTTGGGGACTCAGGTGCCACAGTACGGCTCAGCCACAGAGATTTGTGGTTGATTAGCAGTGCCTGCCATGCAATGGTGTGAAAGAGCTGACCCCCCTGCCATTCTCTCCTTAAGCCCTTCCCACTGGCAGGATGATCCAGCATTTACGATGGAAGCTACAGATGGAAGGAAGATGACAAGGCACCAAAGACAACTTTTCCAATCTTATGATGTAAGAAAACTGATACTTTGAAAGATGAAATAATTTTCTGAAGGAAACTAAAATGGTAAGTGATTGAACACGGATTCAAATTCAATCTAACCCCAAAATGCATGCTCTTGACCACTGCGCTGCACGGTCCTCCTTGATGACTGCCCCCTTTCCATTAGCTCCCAAAACCACCCTCCTCCCTCCGCTCTGACAGCTCTTCTCCTAAAATAGCCTGGAGACTCTGCCTCTGATTTCAATAGCTACTGCTGTTTGCCTCAGACACAAAGAGACAATGTCTCCAGTCAATCTTTTCTTTCAGGTCCAAAGTTTGCCATCTCCTGAACCTTTACCACGGAACCTCTTTTACATGTCATTTGGCTCCAGCCCTTGCTTTCAACCTGCTGGATTTATTCAAACGTGGAAAAATGACTCACAAGGTACACGAAGACAAACCAGCTGTGTGCCAGAGATAATTATTTCAGGGTAATTAAAATGAGCTATGGGCTGCCAAATTAAACACTAAAACATGATTCTGCACTTTCTCTCTTATCTGCCTAATCCGTTCTCTGCCTGTCAAAGGAAACTGTTTGCTAGGGTAGGGGCTGCCCAGCCCTAATACATTAATCATCGCTGTTCAGCAGCCTTATTCAAGGATCACCTCCGTATGGAAGACTTTCCACAGCTCGCGAGAAAAGTTCTGGTCTAAAATCAGAAGGCTCCAAGGTGACCACTTATGTCGCTTGCTGTTGCTGAGCTCCCCAGAAAGCTGCCCCACACATCTAGAGCCAGCTAGGACGTCCCCAGACTGTAGAAGCAGTGAGAAGAGATGAAGGAGCAGAAATGGAGGGAAGGGAGGAGCTGGCCTCAGAACAGAGGCCCTAGCTTTGGCATTTGCTCTGTGCCTCCTCTATAAGCTATCTCAAGGTCCTCTGTAACTTAGCTCAGGCCCCCTACAGCAGAGACGCAGATGACGATGCTTATGCAAGTGCTTTACTGAAAGAGTACTCTCAGGAGAAACCTGTAGGGGTGTGAGGGAGGTGGGACGGAGCGGGAGATAAAGCTAAGTATGAACACATGCTTTCAGAAAAGATCTTGGTCTTATCGAACCTGGAGCTCAGAAATATAAATTGTCTCAAAGAGTTGAAACTATGCAGAGGCTAGGCAACTAGGCTATTGTACACCTTCATCTGTCAGTCATTGCTGAGCGCCACCCCGTGAGGGAGTGACAGGATGGAGTGGGGGTATCTCCTGGCTTGGGGCTCCCATCAGCCAAGGATAATCTTAGGAAAGAAGTTCACATATGAGCCATTAACAGACAACATCCACAGCAGCTGGAAGAGGGGTAAAGGAGGTGTGGGTGGGTTGCTAATAGCACCTGCTAAACTCTCATATTGTTTTATGGTGTTTTGACAGAGAACATTCAAACTGCCTGTGATCTCAAATTGAGAGTCCTAAACCTAAGGTCTGTAGCCCCCAAAATACCCATGTTTCACTTCAAGGGTTCTATGATCCCACTGAAATTGTCTGCAAAATGTGCATGTATGAAATCACCAGGGAGCCAAGAACACAGGTCTCATCTGACTCTGGAGACTATGTGACCCTCTCGGATTCAGGAGTTCACCTCTGACTCCTCAGAGCAAAAGGCAGGTCTAATTCAGCCCCTTCCATGAAGGCTGCCTTCCCTGAGTATCTGGTAAAAGTGAGTTGCTCCCTTTCTATCAGAACGGTAGCTGGGGGCATGGGAAGGAGACAAGATACAATCTTACACCTCCTGAAGGTAGTAACTCTGTTAATAACTTGAAGATACGGATGACAATGATTAAAGCTGAAGTTTACCAAGTGCGTACTATGTGGCAGTCATCGTTCTAACGTTTGCATGTTATCTCATTCAGTTTTCAAAACTGTCCTATGAGGTAGTAACTATTACCCATTTCTCAAATAATGAAACTGGAACACTGAAAAATTAAGTAACTTGCCCATCTTCAGACAATGAGAAAATAGTAATAGAGTCAGGATTTGAATCCAGGAAGTCTGTCTGACTCCAGAGCCACAGAATTTTGGAGAAAGCCACGTGAAATACGCAGCTGAAGTGTCAGGAGTCAGACCACAAAGCAGGACAGAATGCACACAAGTGCCAGTGGCTTGATAATGGACCCTGGCTCACGGGGTCTGCCACATTGTGGATGAAACACGAGACAAATTCACATGGACCACCGAGTCCTGTGGGGGAAAAGGGATGACATGGCTTTTCTCAAGAGGAGAAAAGCCTCAGCCCTTGCTGTGACTGGCCTTTATTTCTTTTCTGGGCACATTACATGATGGTCCTCATTTACTATGCACAGGTTCACTTTAGGTGGTTACCTTTTACAGAAAACAAAGGAAATGATGCCACTAATCACATCAGAGAAGCAGGGTATTTGCAAATGCAAAGGGAAAAGTGGTTGAACCTGTTACACTCCCTACTGGGGAGGTTTAGCATGGATTTTAGGAAGTTACAGTAGGCACCTGATGCCTCAATTCAGAGTGAGGGAGTTTTAGCAAAATCAAGTCTCAAAGTGGCCTAGGTACATTGCAGGCCTGATTCCCCACGGGAAAACCTATCCGTGGGCATGGGTCCTGTGCATTGGACCTTGCTTTCCACTAGGAGTTGGGCCCACACCACTTAGAATAGTCTCCTACAGTGGCTGCTGCTGCTGCTTTTTTTTTTTTTTCCTTTAGAAGAGAGATTTCAGTTATTCAGTGTGTTCAGTTTTTCAACAACAGATACAGAAGTAGAACCCAGGGCCTCCTCCCACAGAGTTTACAATCTGGATATACAGAACAAGACAGACACCACTTAACTCAGGCAAATAATTCCAGGAGATAAATATGTTTTGTAAAATACAAGGTCTCATACAAATGTATAACTAAATACCGACTCCATGGAGTTTCAGTTATGTCTCAAAGGGCTTTCAGAAAATAAATCCCATTACTGGATAAAACTAGTAGTCCATCTAGCCAAGGATCCCTTCCAGAACCATCAAAAGAAGCAGTAAAACAAGCAGAGGGAACTGTCTGATACTCTTTTATAAAAGTAGCCAAAGTTTGAAAACATCACAGGCAATCTCAGGAATCCCAGGAGTCACTGAATGTGCTTCTGAATACCTGTCCCATCTCCAGGCTCCCCACACACCCACTCAGACTGCTTCTCCAAGGGGGTGCGGGAGAGGTTAGCAACTGTCCTTACTGTCCTTGTGTTGGCTTCCTCTTTCTAAGCCTTCCCTCTCGTATCTTCAGCCACCTGTCACAGGACACGCATAAGCAGTTGGGAAGTACCGAAGTGTGACAGTAAAGCAAAATTACAGTTAAAGACAAATGTTTAACCAAACATGTTTACACACAAGCTTAAAGGGAATGAAGAATTGTAGGTTCAAAGAGCCGCATATTCTGCATTCCTGAGAAATCTCAACCAGTTTCTCATTCTGGTGAGTATCTGCACATTGCACTTCGCTGCCACAAACTAAGGAGGGGTACATTTTTGAGTGTTGATTCATCACTAAAAGACTTGAATTAGACAGAAAGAAAACCTTTTGTATTATGTATTTTTTTTAACCCATCCATGAAAAGGGAGCCAGGTGTCAGTTTCCTGTGAAGGGAAGTTCTCGTGAGGGACTGTAAGGCCAAGTCCGCCCACTTCATCTCTTGTTCTTTAACAGATTCCGTGGGGCCACTGTCGTCCTGTTCGGGTTTAGGAAGCTCACTCGGTGGTATTGCAACATCCTTGTAAGGGAGCTTATCTCCTCACCAGGCATCATCGGTCAAATCCCAGATCCTTCCATCTCTCTGTACTTCACTGTCCACGCTCTTGTAGCTTTGATCTTGTCAAATCTGTACTTTTCCTTCCCAATTCAACATGGGTGTTAGATCATCAGGGTCGACATCCCATTTCCAGAGTTAGGCGCTACGGTGTTCTCACTCTTACAGGGCAGCACCCAACCGTGTGCTATACCTGCAGCCACCAGAGCCCACCCTCCTCCTCTGCACACCTGCCAGTGGCTTCTTAATGCTCTTGTCTCCCTCTTACCAGGGACACAGGCCATGTCCCTCCCAGGACATGGGTGCTCAAGAATCATTGGCTATATGTATGTAAATAACTGGTTAGATGGGATCAAATGAGTGTAAAAGTGCCTAGCTTAGCTCCTAGACTTAATATATACATGAAATGACCATTTCATTTCTATTTTTTAAATGTTGTTATTCCCCTTTCCCCCAGATATGCCACAGTGTCTCAGGAAAAAAAAAAAGTGCTATGTGCAAATGTTACTGAATGGGTGTCAGAAAGGGGAAGATTAAAAAAGGAAAATGAAAGAGTAGGGAAGTAGTAAGGTAAGAAAGAAAAAACTGCAAGGAAAAAAATACAGGAGAGAGGGAAATTAAGAAGCCAAAATTCTTTCTATTGCTGGAGGTACACCCAGCACATCCAGGCAGTGGGATGTCACTGGCATGTGACTTGAAAGGGCCAGGGAGCTGACGTCTCCAATTGGATTTTCCCATGCAACTCCAGCTCTGACGGGCAAAGTGCTCGCCTGAGCTGGAAAGACGCTGAATGAGAACACATGTGCATCTGGCCCTTCTTGCAGCCAGTCCTCTAACCCCCTGCTTCTCCACAACTTGCTCCTCCACAGCAGATTTCGTCACCCTCCTTTAATCATCCCTTAATACCACAGCACCACCTACCGTCTCTGGATGCAGACAGGTGAGGTATGCCTGGGCTAGGACCTGCGGGAGATTTTAACGTCGCTAGCAAGCATGCTGGAGGGAACCATTCATTCGTCCTGTGACAAACCTGACTGAGGCAAAATTGCCACTCAGCATTTCAAATTGCAGGCTCTCTCCTCTCCCCTATTCAATGCCAAGCTCTTCCTCCACCCAAAAGCATTTTCTCACAAGAGCAAATGGGTAATTCAAAGAGAAGGAAAGTCTCCCAGGAAATTAGACACAGTGCTGGGCTAGCCATGGAGTTTCTTACACTTCTCCTATGATGATTTGTGTCTACAGGGGAAAAAATGCTCAATAGAGCTAATTACTCAGGGAAGTGACCCAGTAGGCTGATGTGGCCCTCCATTTAAGACCACAAAGACTGTCACTGCTGAAAGATTGCATTTGGCTTAAAGCCCTAAAATCGTATCAATCATGTTAAGCAGGAAAAGTAAATCTCTCTTCAGCTACCTCAGTTAGGTTTATTTTCTTCACAGGCACCTGCCCACTTAAACCTCCAAAGCACATGTCCACGTCTGTCGGGCCCCCTACACCAGCCTTGGAAATAGCAATCGTCCCTGTTGTTTTCACATTTCTCTCAGCCCAATCCCACTTTCACCATTCTGTGTATGACGCTGGCCTGAGCACCTACAAACTGCTTCCCAGCCCTGTTTACCAGCCCCCAGCTAGGCTCTGCAGTGAAAGGAATGGGGAGGGGTGACCCTCCTGTGGCCAGCCCCGATGGGCTTATTTACACACCATCACATAACTCATATGCCTTTCATGATTTGGGGCACCAGCCCCACAATGTCCCCATGCTGGGGTTCTCTGAGGGGGCTGAGTACCAGACGCATGGTAAGCCCTAAGTCTAAACACCCACCCGCAGCACCCTCACCGAAACCACCTGATCACCTAGCTTTCAGTGCTAACACTTTTTCCTTAGGGTGATAGCTGCTTCCTGCTGTTACTTCTGTACTACTTCAGTGTCCCCCCCTTTTCCTCTCTCTCAGCTTTCTAACACCATGTAATCAATCCCCTGGGGAGTATCCCCTCAGTCTGAGATACCTGGGGTGGACAGCCAAGGGTACAGAAGGAGGAAATGTTTTCTGAGAGACTAAGACCTGGTTTAGGAGTCCTGCCCACTTTTTCAAAAAGGTATCAACAACAGTTAAGAACAGGTACCTGGGCTATGGCTGGGTGGCTCAGTTGGTTGGAGTGTCATTCCATACACCAAAAAGGTTGCAGGTTTGATCCCCAGTCAGGGTGCTTATGGGAGGCAGTCGATCAGTATTTCCCTCTCATACTATTCATTCTCTCTCATTCTCTCTCTCTCTCTCTCTCTCTCTCTCTCTCTCTCTCTCTCTCTCTCTCTTTCTCTCTCTTTCAAATCAATAAAGATAACCTCAGGTGAGGATTAAAAAAAAACAGAGAGAAAGAAGAACATGTACCTGGGAGTCTGACAGACGGGTTTATATCCCAGCTGGGCCACTCACTGCTGGTGGAGCCTTACACGAGGCATGTAAACAGTCCGGCCTCAGTGTTCTCATCAGTGCTATGGAAAATCATGGTCCCTAGCTCGCAGATTCATGGAGGGATGGAGTAGTGTATGATTCACACAAAGTGCTTTCTGCAGAGTCTTGCACATAATAAGCCTTCAGTAAAGATTATGCGTTATTGTCTTTATTATTTGTCATCATCATCAAGTTTCCTAATGAGGAAGATTTGGGAAAAAAAATTCCAAGTTCTGACTTGATTCAGGAATATTACCTCCCCAAACAGTCTATGAACCCCTGAGCTGGTAGCAGAGTAATGAAGAGATTTCCGACCAAGTCTCAGCCAGATCTATAATGGACAAGGCAAGGGCATGACCAATGATAATAGCTACATTTAATTGCAACCCAATATATGGTAAATGTTTTGCATGCATTGATTCATTTAATTTGGATGGCCATCATATAAGTATTATTGTCTCAGTTACACAGATGAGGAAACTAAGTTTTAAAATAAAAGGAAAAAGAAAAAAAAAAACTTGTCATGAATCTCACCAGGAAGCAGTGAGGCTGAGCCCTGGCCTGACTGAGTGGTTCCAGAACCCATGCTCTTCCCCATTCAGCTTCCCCATACACCATCTGGATGAGAAAGTATGTTGTAATGAGCCCACACCAAGAAAATAATTGATCACTGCTAATAAAATGGGCATTTCCATATCATAATTGATTCAGCCAAGACTCAGTTCAATGGGACCCATCAGCAGCTTTGTAATGAGACTGAAAAGTCAGAGAGGCCTCTAGAACAACAGAGCAGCTGGGAAAAGTCCCATAGAACTTCGACTGTGCCAGAAATCCTGGCATGGCAAAACAGGGTTCACACAGCAGGCTGAGAACAACTTGGTTGTTTGCCTGCATTTGCTGGAAGGGACGGGTTGCAAAATGCTCACTGCTAGATCTCTGTGAAAGAAGCCTTACACCCACAGTCCCCTTTACACACTCACCAGCTTAGTGGAAAGGACTTTAAGAGCCCAGGAGAGGACAGGGCAACAAGAAAGAAGCCCCCAGCCTCTGAATGCAAGAGTGAAAGATGGCCCCCAACCAGAAACACTGGAAAGGAGTTTTATGTTACAGCAGTTAACATAAATAATCCTTCTCAGGAACCTTTTTGAAACTCACAAACGGAATATAAGAAAGACAGCATGGTGGGTCTAGGAGAACCCTTCGTTCCTCTGGTGAGCACACTGGGTCATGCATGAAGACCCCAGCTTAGCAGTAGAACAAGTGAACACTTTGGAATGATAGAGAGCTAGACACTTTCAATTAAATAACTTGCCACTTCGAAAGCATGCTGAGGAGACATATGTCTTGCTTGACCTGTCAGTCACTCCCTTTTACTAATAAAAGAGTGTGTTTTCTTTGACTGCTGTCCTCCCAAGAATCAGAAAAAACACTGACATGATTTGGTAGCATTTCAAGGTCAGCCACATCTCAACGGTGCGTTATAAGCATTAAAAAAAAAGAAAAAGAAGAAGAATCTAGTCAGCCAGCAGCAAGAACCTGGGAACAAGAAAGAAAACACCACTCACCTGACATTTTGTCAGTCCCTCCAAGCACCAGACAGTACTTCCCAAAGCACACTACACTTACTGGGGGTGGCACCCAAGGCAGAAGGTGATGTAAAAGTGGCTTCTTTTCAGATTTAGTGAGTACTTATTTATTTTTGTAGCTACCTTATTGTAAGCATGTCATAGGGCAATGCTAGCTGTTGTGACCAAAGCCACATGGCAAAGTGTGCAGACAGAACATTCTCTTACTGGGACAGAGTAAAGAGTTGAAAAAAATAACCCAATCTACCTCTCAGAGAAATTTTTATTTACAAAGCACCCTGAAAAGATCACTGAACAGGTTTTAAAACCAATCTTGACTGCAGGGACAATGGAGTGAAAAGAAACAAAGATCTTTGAGAATTTGCTATAAAACTAACTGTGACCTTACCTAGAAACAACCCAAATAGATTTACCTTTTCATCAAATATCTCTATTTGCATTTCATAAAGCTATTAATGTCAAATCATCTTGGAACTGAAGGTGAAAAAAAAAGCTCATTTATCCCAATTCACTCACATTTCTTTGGTGACATCTAGTTGCACAGCTATGCTTAAAAGAGAGTCTGGGAAAAGAGGGTTCCAGGGGGCCCTGCACTGACTAGGATTCTGAGGCTGCATGTGGGCTCACCACGTGGGTTTCTGCGATGGATTAACAAAATGTGTGAAGTTATAAAGGGCAAGAGCAACAAATAACATATTATTCAATTTAAAAGAAAAAATTACATAAGTAATAGTATAGGTGGCTTGTGACCGTAACTAATATTTGAAAAACTCTAGACCAAAACTCTTAAAATATTGGACCCAATCCTTTTGCCAAAGCAATAGATTTTACACCTGTAAAAATACTCAGACCCTCATTAACCCAGTTGCTAAATCTCATGAACTTGACCCAAGAATAATGCCTAAAGGAGATGTTTTATATATAGCAGATACAAATTGCAGCTAAGGAATTCAAAACTCATAATGCATTAATAAAACTGTAGATTCAAGTGGTCCCACTAAGGAGGACACATCAAGGAAATTCACACTTGAATATAATATTTTAAAATATAC
The DNA here is from genome assembly GCA_004024845.1 of Tonatia bakeri. NCBI lineage: Eukaryota > Metazoa > Chordata > Mammalia > Chiroptera > Phyllostomidae > Tonatia > Tonatia bakeri. The sequence continues at coordinate 56,566 of PVIA01007975.1, forward strand.
TGATGATATTATAAATACAGAGATTCAGGCACTCAGAATTATACTACTCTAATAAATTATCCCTTAATTTTACTTTTCTATCCTTACCTATATTTACATTGAATAGTTATATAAATGTAACCTTAGTATAGCTACAATTTTATTTTCAGCTCTTCATTTGGAATGAGTTCCACACATTTGCCCATGTTGCTATATTTTTTCACATTATAAATTTTAACATTTTTATAATAACTCATCCAGGTATTATTTGGTAGACCATTATACCACTTCTCTATATTAAATTTTTTAATCAATTCCATTTCTTCATATTATTTTCAATGCTTGATTAAATTTTTGTTACATGTCCACAGAAATTGAGACCTAGTTTCTTTTATCTACTGATCTGAAAACATTATCCGCGATGCAGATTTTTGTGCCTAAGACAGTGCTATTTGCCCTTTCCTTAGAGCTCGGGTTCACAAGGGGTGAACTGTTAGGTCGCTTATGTTGGCATTCAATTGTATCCTCATAGTTAAAGCATTCCTCTTTAGAGAAGCAAAGACCAGTTTTGAAATGGCATCTAGAGTGATATCATTTATACTGGAACCTTTGATAGTATCTTTCATTAGAAATCACACCAACTGGTCACCAAAGGGAAGAAGGTATAGCTTTTTTTAAAATGCAGGAGTCTTAAAGCCAATCTTCTCCATGAAGGCATCAAGACAGAGAAGAAATCTGAGAAGATAACCGTATTACTTATCTATTGTTGCATAAATTGCCCCCAAAACATAATAGCTCAGAGCAAACATCTATTTTCTCAAGATTTCTAAGGATCCCAACTCCAGGGTGGATTAGCTGAGTGACTCTGGCTCAGTGACTACTGAGATTGCCATTCTGATGTTGGCAGGGGCTACAGGATCAGCTTCCAGAGGCCCAGCTCTGCTCAGAGGGCCTGAGCTCCTCACTGCATGGGCCTCCGCAGGACTGCTTGTGGGTCCTGACGACATGGCAGTGGGCTTCCCTCCCAGTGATCCAAAAGACAGCGAGGAAAGCACACTGCCTTTTATGACCGACACCACACAGCTGCACTTCCTCATTGAGCTTTTTTCTCGTACCCATTAGAAGCAAGTCACTGAGGCCAGCCCACACTGGAGGAAAGGACAATTACATTCCATTCTTTGAGAGAAGGAATATCAAAATATATGAAGATGTATTTTAAAGCCACCATAGACTGCTAAATTATCACAGAACAGGAAAAGTATGGACTTTATAGTCATACCTCCCTTCTTTCAAATTCAGGCTCTGCCCATTATTTGTTTAACATGGAGCAAAGCATGCATTCCAATGCTCTCAATTTCTTTCTCATCAGTATTCCAGAGATTACTTACTCTCTGCCTGCCTCCCCATATTATTGAGACTCACATAAGACAAAGTAAAATTACAGGTCTTTCACTAGTCATAAATGATAGAATAATAAATTAAAATTGGGTATTACTAATAGCCACAAAGAAAACAATTAGTATTACTCAGGACTCTCTAGGTAACAAATGACCTCACTTGAATAATACTCAAAATACTTTAAACAAAAAAATTAAATGTATTGGTTCATATAAGCAGGGGTATTTCAGGAATGGCTGGATCCAGGGTATTATATATAGAGCACTTTTTCTTTCTGTTCCTCTCCTACCTCAGATTTTTTTCTATTTCTTTTTTTATATTGGTTCCCTTATTTCAGTGCTACAACTGTCTTTCTCTGTGTTGCCAGGAAGGGGATTATAGAAAGCTCCATCTTGTATCACATTCCAAGCTTATTATCATAAAAGTAAAGAAGCACCCTTTCTCTTCTAGCACCCACATATCACATCTCAAGGAATGGTCTAATTAACCCTTCTTCATCACTGTATTCAAAACTCTCCAAAACCTATCCTCACAATACAATCAGTCTTCATCAGTGACACTAAGCTCCTGATTTGGCCCCTGACTACCTCTCAGTCCTTATTCCCTATCATTCTGCCCTTTCTCATGCTTTTCTACTCACATTGCCCTCATTGCTCAGCCTCAGGGCCTTCTCACCTGTAGTTCCCCCTGCTGGAAAAATCACTTTTCTCTAAGATATTAATATGGCTTATCCCCTCACTTTATTCAGATCATGGTCTAACACTCCCAATTCCCAATTCCCTTACATGCGTTTTACATTTTTAAGAAAAAAACATTATCTGACATTTATTATATTTCTGTTTACTGGTTTACTTTATGTCTTCTTCAATTAGAATTTTGTAATCACAGGGACCCTATTTTGCTTACTGGTGTATCCACAAGAAACATCAGCACCTAATACATAGTAGGCATTCAAAAAAATATTGTTAAATAGATGAACAAAAATGTCAATCTACAAACCCATCACTGTGACTGGAAAATGGAGTTTTCTGACCAAAATGAATGGCAAGTCCTTCCCAGGGGGATCAAGACTGATAGTACAGCCAGAACAACATGGAACTGGAAGTGGGCTTCCAACAGAAAAGCAAGGTACAATTTATCCAAAGGAAGGAATGTAGGACAGGCAGAAACTATAGCTATCCAGCACATTCCATTTATCCGAATCTCACACAAAAACCTGCACATAAATGTGAAAGGGGAGGTCAGAGATAGATGGAATAGACTTTAAAGCTGTTGTATATATACTATCCAAGGCTCACAACCAAAAGCCACTGTGACAGTCATGCCAGGTTCATAGACAAACACACATAACCAAGAAACACACAAACACAAAATTTATCACAATGCCTAATAAAAACTGCAACCAGCCCCAGCACTCTGAATTAATGCTCATCAGTGAGTGACCCAGCATTAGAAAAGTGAAAGGCATTTTGTGCAAAAGCAGGAGTCAAGAAAGAGGCATTAAATCAAACCACAGTACTATGAAAAGGCAAAGTGGAGGTGGAAAGGATAATTTCTCAAAAAGTAACTTTCTGACTGAGCGAATGGATTGATAGTGCCATCCATTCTGTATAGGAAAGTTCCCAACAATGAATTTCCTTGTCATAATGATCTAATATTGGTTACCAGCCATTACTCTCATGCGTTATGTTCCACATCCACACCATAGTACAATATAAACAGTACAGAGATTTCTTCCATCGTATTTCATTGCACTTCTTAGAGGGGGTGGATTTTTTATTCAAGTGCAAACCAAAGTGTTCCAAATCTATCTAGGCTCATAAAAACTATAAATGATCTGCTTTGGGGCACATGGATGCCCAGCGGTGCTATAAAATGTAAAGCTGGCTTGCTGGAAGCCTCCCTTGTTTTAGAAAATTTACTTATCCTTACAACCACATTTAAATTAGGCTGTTCCACATAAAATCAGATTGCTTCTACTCAGCATCTATGCTGTTCCTTCACACTCCAAGACAACTCAACTCTGATCTCCCTCCTTCTTGGATCCCCATAAATTGTACCTATCTTTTATTGAGTGCCTAATATACCCTGCTAAACTTCACACGATATCTCAAACTCTCAGAACAATCCCTCAAGAAGGCATTATCATTATCATTTTAGAGACAAACCACGGCTCTGCACCATTGAATAGTTTGCCTTACACCCCACAACTAGTATTAGGCAGAATCAATCATTCAACTCTGATTTGTCTGATTCCAAAGCCCACACTCTCTCCATTCTGTCACATGGCCTACCAGTTATGAAGTTCTAGCACTTCTTCCTTCAAGTATCTCTTGCATTGACCATTCATACTGTACGATTCTGATTCCAACCCTCATTACCTTGAGTCCAAATCACTCCAATCACATCCTGATTCATCCCCACAATCCCAAATTCTTCTGACTACAAAATCTCCTGAAATGTTACAACCCTCATCTTTAGAACCTTAAATATTTCCCAAAGCCTTATCAGATTAAGTGTAGACATTTCTGCTAGAGTCTGCTACTCTGACTGGAACTTCTGGTCCTCTTACACCTCTAGGCAGGCAAAGCTGTGTGATCTGGCCCTGCCAGAGTGCTCTGCTTCTGTCTCTACTGTGTTGGAATACTCTTCCATACCCTCACAACACACAAAGATAGAGAGACTCAGAAAAGAGACACATAGGAACACAGAGCTAGAAATACAGAGGCACACAGAGCTAGAGAGAGAAAGAGAAAGAACAAGATAGAGTGGGGGGTGGTTTAGATTGAGAAGGACAGAGGCAAAGGCCAACAGGCACATACAGAGACAGAGAGATACATGGACACACAGTGACAGACACAAAGAGAGAGAAACATGCAGGGATAGATATACAAGGTGACATACAGATAGACAGAGGACACAAAAAGGGACAGAGAAAGAAGATACAGAGAGAGACAAAGATACCACAGACAGCCACAGAGACAGACAGAGAAAAGTAGGTATCACTATAGATCAGATCCACTCACCCTACCCGACTGCCATGTGTATCCAGGTACTACCAATATTTTCAGAGCTATCTTTCATTGAGCTCTCATGTCTCAAAGTAATCTTGACAAATATCTTAAGAAATATATAATGTTATTATCCCCACTTCATAAATAAAATACTGGAGTCTCTTATAGGTTGACTTGCCTAGCTCATATAAGACACAATATTTCAACCCATGTGTACAACTCTCTAATCCAAGAATGTATATGCCAGCAGTTCTCAACTGATGATATTTCTCCCCAGGAACACTTGGCAATGTCTGGAGATAGTTTGGATTGACATGGGAGATGAGGGAAGGATGCTACAGCTGTCCAGTGAGCAGAGGCCAAGGATGGTGCTGAACACCCTGTGATGCACAGGACAGCCCATCACCCCACATCATTTAGGCCTGGACCAAAATGTCAACAATGCAGAAGTTAAGAAACCTTGGTCTAAACACACAACTTGATTCTAACACTCAGTGTTCCCTTATATGCAATAGCCCACACTAGTCCTTCTCTCCTAGACATCTAAATCACTTGTAGTACATACTTACTCATTAATTTTTTTTAAAAAAATTTACTGAGAGCCTCCTAATTAGTAGGCACTAGACAAAATGTTTAAGACATGGTTCCTCAGAATCTATTACATAAACAGACAAGAGCCATGTGATCATAGAGCTTCAAGTCAATGTGCCAAAAGCTATGATAAAGATGTGTAGAAAGAGCTATGCAAGCACAAACAAGAAGCATTTAAGTGAGGCAATACAGGGTCATAATCCCTAATTCTTAATCCTAAAACCAGAAAAGTTTTAAAAACTGAGATGACTTCTACATAGCAAAGGAAGTAGTGAACAAAGTGCAAAGATAACCTACAAAGTGGGAAAAATATTTGCAATCATATAAACATTATGAGTTTTATATTCAAAATATATAAGGAACTTACAAAACTCACAAGCAAAATACAACCTGATTTCTAAAATGAGCAAAGGACCAGAAGAGAACATTTTTTCAAAAACAACATATAAATGGTCAACAGGTATATAAAAGGTGCTATCATCACTAATTATCAGAGAAACACAAATCAAACCCACAATGAGATATCACCTCACACTAGTTAGAATGGCTATCAACAAAAGACAAGAGATAAGTATTGGCAAGGGTATTAACAAAACGGAACCAACCCCTTATGCACTGTTGGTGGGAATATAAATTGGCACCACCAATATAAAAAGTTTACAGGTTCCTCAAAACATTAAAAACAGAACCACCATATGATCCAGCAATCCCACTTCTGGATTATTCCAAAAGAAATAAAATTGGTATCTCAAAGACATGTCTTCACCTGCATGTCACTGCATCACTATTCACATTAGCCAAAATATAAAAACAACCTAAGTATCTGTTCACAGACAAATGGGTAAAGAAAATGTGATATATATTGCATTTTTATACATATAATATTTATATATCATATTCATGTATCTACATGTATAATATTTATATGTATTTTATATGCATATCATTATATATTTTTATATATGAAACATGATATTATTTAGCCATTTAAAAAGAAGGAATTCCTGCCAATTATGACAAGATAGATGAATCTGGGGAACATTATTCTAAATGGAGTAAGCCAGACACAGAAGGCAAACTCCATGATCTCACTTATATGTGAAATCTAAAAAGCTGAACTCATGCAACCTGAAAGTAGAATAGTGGTTTCCAGGGTTTAGGCTTCGAGATTAGGGAAAGTGGGTAGATGTTGGTCAAAGGGTACACATGTTCAGTTATAGGATGAGTAAGCTTAGGGGATCTAATGTACAGCACAGTGACTATAGTTACTGTCTTACATACTTGAAATTTGCTAAGAGTATATTTAAGAGTTCTCATCACACATGCACACACAGCAAGTATATGAGGTGACAGATGTGTTAACTTGATTGTAGCAATTTCACAATGTACACATATATTAAAACATCCCATTGTACACTTTACATATAATACAATTTTTATAGAAAAAAACTGAAATAAAAAGTTTACAAACTAAAAGGTTTTCTCCCCTAGGTCTCTTATGGCAAAACCCAACTTGAACTGAAATGAATGTCAGTTGAGTATCAGTGACCCTGCCAGTCATGAGCACCTCTGTTGTTCTCTGCTGTTTTCTAACTCTTGCTTTAATCACAATATGAAAATCTCAGGAAGAACTAAATATACTCCAAGAGATAACAGTGAGAAGAACAAGACCAATAGTAAGAAAGTAGAGTCATTGTAAAAGTTTAATCAAGGTCTATCTGTAACACACCTACTGATAAAGAATATGGTAAAGAATCTATATGACAAGGAAAAAAGACAAATTGAGGAAGTTTAACAGTGACATAATGACCGAGTACTAATGATAAATGGGAAAACATTGTAAAGCTTTAAAAAATGAAGATCTTATAGTGTGTTGAATGGATTTTATTCAAAGAGTGAACATAATGCCATTAATTAGTTTTCTGGCTTTGAAGCCTCTTAGAATGCACTTTTTAAAGAATTAGCATTAAGTGTGACCATTCAGAATACCAGCTGCAAAAAAATAACACATTCCCTAGTAGTATAAAATACCTGAAGTCAAAGGTGAGAACAGTTCTGCTAATTGTGGAAGTTATATAGACATATTTGCAGAGATAGAATCTGATGAAAACCTTAGTCCTGAACCAATGACAGTGCTCGAACAACCGCTCTAGTTTGGCACCGTGTTCTTAGGAAAACATGAATGACAGAGAGCAAGAAGAGGTCTTAAGAATGCCAACAAACACAGTAACTCATTGCATATGCCAGTGCCTCAGAGCTGTAAGAAAAAAACATGGCAATAACTGAAAAAAGCTAACAACCCAAATGCTACACATAGCTATAATCTGAAAACATTATGCTAAGTGAAATAAGCTAGTCACAAAATGCCACATATTATAGGAATCCATTGATAAAAAATATCCAGTACAGGCAAATCTATAGAGAGAGAAAGTGGAAGAGTGGTTGCCAGGGGCTGGAGAAGAGGGAAGGGAGACTGACTGCTTGTGGGTACATCATTTCATCTGGGGATAAGGAAAATGTTCTGATATTAGATATGGTGAGAGTTGCCCAACTCTGTGAATGCACTACAAACTAGTGAACAATTTAAACTGACTTTGTATGATATATGGATTGTATCTCAATAATGCTATTAAGAGAAAAAATAAGGATTTCTGGTCAAGATGGCAATATAGGCAGATGTGGTTTGCCTCTTCACACAACCATATCAAAATTACAACTAAAATATAGAACCACCATCACTCAGAACTGTCAGAAATTGACTTGAATGGAAGTCTGAAAACTATGGAATTAAAGAAACCACATCCATCCAGACTAGTAGGAGGGGTGCAGACTCAGACTGGGCTGGTCCCTCACCCACATATGGTAGATAAAAATACAAGAGGGTTATCTTGGGAGTGAGGAGTCCAAGCTCCAAAACAGGCCCCACAGCCCAGGGTTCCAATGCCAGGAAAGTAAGTCCCAACAACTTCTGGGTGCAAAAACCAGTGGGGATTGAGGTGGTGAAAGAAACTTCTGGATCCCCAGGCAGTTTCTCTTAAAGAACCCAAACACAGATTGACCTACTCAGACTCACACACTGAGAGCTCCAGCACTGGGGTAGCAGCTGGGATGGCACCAGTGGCATATGGGGATAAACTAAAGTGTCTGGCATCAAGGTGAGCAGAGGATATTGTCCCTTTTTTAAACCCTCCTCCCATAGAGCCATCAAGGTGGTGCCATATCTAAGACTCCATCAACCTGGCTAACACTGTTTGACCTGCCTTGGAAATCTCCAGAGACCTGTCCCACACAACTTACAAGCTTACTCAAGTTGCTTTTCCATATGAATGGCTGGTCTTGGCTCATGCTTCATAACTTCCTAAATCCTCTCAAACAAGCAACACCTGGCCTCAGTGAGCGCCAGGCCCAGCACTGACAACAGTCAGCCTAGATTCATAGCTTGGCTTTGCCTGGGAATCTCCAAGCCCAGCACAAGGAGCAGCCATCTCAGATTGCTTATTGCTCAGGCTGGGTGGCCCCAGGCAAAACACAGGTGGGGGTTGAACTTGGCCTGCACCACCTGGGAAACCCCAGGGCCAGCACACCCAGTAGACAGCTACAGATTACACTGAAGCACCACTACCCAGCTCCTGCACAGCTGATCCTCCACAGAAGTCAGATTGGTGGTAAGTGGTCCCAGCCAGTCCTTGCAGCTCACTGGCCTGGGTAAATCCCTCCCAGTGATCTGCCAAAAGCAACCAAGGTTCAACTACAAGAGGAGGTGTACTCAACCTACACAAAGGGTGCACCTCAAGTAAACGGCTTGGGTGATGGGAGAGACCGTGCCACTGGACCCTAAAGGTCACCTACTACATTAGGCCATACTACCAAGACACAGAGTCAAAGCAGCTCTACCTCATACATAGAAACAAACACAGGGAGGCTGCCAAAATGAGGAGAAAACAAACACAGCCCAAATGAAAGAACAGATCAAAACTCCAGAAAAAGAACTAAACAAAATGGAGATAAGCAATCTATCAGATGCAGAGTTTAAAACGCTGGTTATAAAAATGCTCAAGGACCTTAGTGAGGACCTCAACAGCATAAAAAAGATCCAGTCAGAAATGAAGGAAACACCAATTAGAATAAAGAATAATTTACAGGGAAACAACAGTAGAATGGGTGAAGCCAAGAATCAAATCAATGATTTGGAACATAAGGAAGCAAAAAACAACTAGCAGGAAAACAAGAAGAATAAAGAATCCAAAAAAGTGAGGACAATATAAGCAGCCTCTGGACAATTTCAAACATTCCAATATCTGCATCATAGGGGTGCCTGAAAGAAAAGAGAAAGAGCAAGAAATTGGAAATCTGTTTAAAAAAGTAATAAAAGACAACTTCCATAATTTGGTAAGCACAGACAGGAAGTCCAGGAAGCACAGACAGTCCCAAAGAAGAGGGAAGCAAAGAGGCCCACTCCAACATCATAATTAAAATGCCAAAGGTTAGAGATAAAAGAGAATCTTAGAAGCAGCAAGAGAAAAGTTAGTTACCTACAGGGGAATTCCCATAAAACTGTCAGCTGATTTCTTAAAAGAAACTTTGCAGGCTACAAGGGATTGGCAAGAAGTATTCAAAGCCATGAAAAGCAGGACCTACAGCCAAGATTGTTCTACCCACCAAAGCTATCATTAGAATCAAAGGATAAGTAAAAAGCTATCATTTAGAATTGAAGGACAGATTTAGAATCCCAGACAAAAAAAAAAATTAATGGAGTTCATCATCAACAAACCACTATTACATCAAATGTTAAAGGGACTTACTTTTAAAAAAAAAGAAGTTCAAAACTATGAATAATAAAATGACAATAAATACAAATCTACCAACAATTGAATCTAAAACACAAACTAAGCAAACAAGAAGACAGAGACAGTCATGGATACAGAAATCACTTTGATAGTTGCCAGATGGTAGGGGTTGTGGGGAAATGGGTAAAGAGGTGAGGGGATTAAGAAGTACAAATAGCCACCGGCCTGTGAACCAAAGTGTCATTGGTTCGATACCCAGTCAAGGCACATGCCTGGGTTGCAGGCCATGTCCCCCAGCAACCATACATTGATGTTTCTCTCTCTCTCTCTCTCTTTCTCCCTCCCTTCCCTCTCTAAAAATAAATAAATAAAATATTTTAAAAAAACTTAAATCATTAAAAAAAAAGAAGTACAAATAGGTAATTGCAGAACAACCATGGGGATGTAAAATACAGTGTAGGAAATGGAGTAGCCAAAGAACTTACACGCATGACCCATGAATGTGAACAATGGTGGGGGCATTGCCTGAGGGGGTGGGTGGTGGTGGGTAGAGAGGGACAAAGGAGGAAAAATCAGGACAACTGTAATAGCATAATCAAAATATAATTTTAAAAAAGAAAATGTATATATATACAGGATTACCACAGTTATTTTTTCTGACAGATTCAACAATACCCCCCTGTCCAGAGGCATAAGTTGAACTGGAAGAAAATTATACATCTGCCTGTCTCTCTCCCAAATTTCTAGTGAAAAAAATAAAGTTCTGGTGTTCATTTCCTCAAAATCTACAATAAAGTGGCATTAAAAAGAAAATTTATAGTCCTTGAAGAATAGGCAAAAATACTTTCAGATTCAAGATTTCCTTAGAGTTCAGTCTTGAGGGTATTTAATGTTGAAACAATGTTGATTAATTGACAGTTACAAATGCTTAGCAGAGATTTTGAAAAGGAAGGTTTAAAAGTGAGCTTGCATGTGAAGATTTGAAGGACTCCATGCACATAATTAAAAGAAGACAGCAATCTACACTACTTACCAAAAAATATTATAAAGTAGAAAGAAACTGTCATTGAAAAAATGCTGAGCCTTAACCATGACGCATGAGTTATGCTTCCCTTGAGTGATTGGGAAATGACCATGTTAAATACAGGTAAATATAAGGACATTAGTAACAATGAAAAGGATGCTATTGTGAATGCAGGTGAAACAAAATCCAAAGAGATGAATATGAGAAACAAAGTATCATGATTTAACACTTGGCCTTGAACAATATGTATTTATCAAAAAGCAAGAGATTAGACTTTTAAGGCCATTAATTATAGTGATGGTTTATCACTTGAGAATTCTGTTAATGGTTCATCAACAAATGTCCAACAAAGACAAGACTAATGTATCTTCCTCAAACAACCAGATCAAAGAAGCAATTACCCAATGTATAATTAGAGATCTTTGGCTTACTTCTAACCAATACCCATTGGAAGTTTAACTAAAAGGTTTTCTTTAAAATATAGTCCATATTTATTAATGGTCTATTCCTCCCCTACCTACTTGGCAAGCTCTACAGTATATTTCCATTCCACTAATGGTTCCTTTCCCTTCTCTAACATAACTATGTTTCAAGAGCATGGCAGAAAACTGTACAAGAGAAAATATTTAACATCTATCCAAGTTCATTTTTAAGTCACTGAAAGTTGATTGTTATCAAAATACATTTAATACTCACCATATCCTGATAACCAGCTGTAAAAATGACAAGAATTAACTTTATATTCTCTTAGATCTCCCTTAACTGACTATACTCCAAATGCTACTCTTCCATGATTTCATGTGAAACTTGAGAATGCTACTTGAATTTGATATATCTAAATCTCTCCCTGTGTAATGGCTATAATAATACTTAATGTACCTTGTGCCAAGGTTATAAGAACTAAATGACACAGTGACTATAAAAGCCTGTTAATAAAGATAAAACTGTATGTATAATAAAAATGAGTTCTACTTATCTCAAGATACATTCCTCATAACACTGGTCTTGCAAGATCATTTTAGGCAAAAATGGTTTCTGAAAATATGCTTGGAAAACACTGTTTGTTCTACATTCTCCTTATATTCCAAATGCATATAAGAGTATTAAAAGCTTTGGCAGGTTCTAAAGTTAAAAAAAAAAAACTCTGTGATTAGGGTTCAGCACTAGACTCAGACAAGACCTCAATTTGAGTCTTAGCTTCCGCCATTTATTGGCTATGAATTTTGAGCAGGTTAACTTCTCTGAGTCTCTATTTTTTGATCTATAAAATGAAAATTAAATAATTCCTCCCTCATAAAATTTTTGACAAAATTCAGCGATGTGTGTAAAGTACTTAACAGAGTGCCTGCCAAGTGCACAATAGATGGTATCAATTATTGATTTTGTCTTATTAATTCTGTTAATATTAATTTTGCTTTTTTCATACTCTTTCCCCCTCATTATATATGAACATGGCTCCTCCCAGTCTGCCTTTGGGAAAGGCCTGTCTTAGGTAACTAAGTAACATGTTTATGTCATCTCCCTTTCTCCACATTATAAATTCTCAGTCATTAGTTTTAAACCAATAATGAGAGTGCTCCGGAGAGAAATGGCTCCTTTGCTTCCAGAGATGAAAGGATTCTTCCTAGAAATAGAAAAGATTTCCAATGGCCCAGGATAATATGTGATTCAGTGCAGATGACTGTTTCTGAGAATAAGTCTCCAAGGCACCCGAGGCAGGAGTGACCCCAGGAAAAAGAAATGTCAAATGAAGGTGTCCTGGGCATGTGAGATTTGGAAACATTAGAGACTTCGTGGAAAAGGGAAAAAATTCAAATTTTAGCACTGCATGCAAACACTTTTTTTTTTAATCCTCACTCAAGGGCATTTTTCTTCATTGCTTTTGGAGAGACAGAAAGGGAGAGAGAGAGACACTGAAGGAGAGAGAGAAGCATTAAGTGGTTGCCCCCAGTACACACCCAAGACCAAGGACCAGAGCCCTGACCAGGAATCATATGCATCTGGATTGGGGGTCACACACATCCACACCTGTACCAGGAATCAAACCACAACCTAGACATGTGCCCTGACTAGGAATCAAACCCTCAACCTTTTGTTTATGCTTGGGACTACATTCCAACCAACTGAGCCACACCAGCCAGGACTCACGCAACCAATTTCAACACATATTTTTGCCCTCCAACTCAAGGAAACTTAAGATGTTTTCCACATGCAAGCTACTTAACTTGAACTTGGCTGATTTTCTCTAATGCCTATTACTCTTCCCCTTAATCAGCAAAAGTGATATCCAACCTTGCCTGACTGTGTAGGTTCCCAAGAGAAAAACCATTGGGAACACACCACCCCCATATATCTCTTCCTGAAAGAGGCTTTCCTCCTAAGCCTGTCTGCTTTTCCACCCTCATAAGCTGGAGAAGAAGGGGGAGTGTCTCACAATTTATTAGATGAGTACATGGTTACCCCTTTTTACAAAAATCTAGGATAATAAAAGCCAAAATATTTCAACATACATGTCAATCCATGATCAATTATCAGTGGCTATTCAAAGCACTGTGTTGAGAAGATTAGTGAGGCCCCATTTGAGATCAGCAAGGAAGGTACTGTCATCAACTCAGTGATGTCTACAGAGAAGGCAGGAGGGAGAAGCTGCAGCAGAGTGCCACGTCTCTGTCACCCACTACAGGAACAAGTGCCCATTTTCCTTTCCCCTGCTTGCTACCACAGACCCCAGAGCCAATGGCCTTGGTAATAAGGCATAGAGTCTCCAGTGGGAAGGAGAAGAGAGAGGTGCTCTTCTTCCTCCCCCATGACACCTATATGAATCCTTCTTGGTGTTTAGTCTTACTCACCCTGAAGATGTTAAAGGAGAGGGTGGATAGGAAGGGTGCCAAGAACAGCTCATTCCTCTGGTCTTTTCTGTGACTGCACAGATAAGACTCATACTCCCTGCTTGGGAACAGGGATGTCTGATTCATCTCTGAGACCTGACCTCACAGAAGGCACTTAGTGGAGCAATGATCAAGCACTTAAACTCCTTAAACTCTCAGGAAAGCCCTGCCAACTAGCACTAACCTTTTTGAATATCTGGTACTCTTTACTATATTTACCTTAATAGCAGCTCCTCAGGGAGACCTTCCCACGGTCGCCCCAGGAAAAATGCATCAAGCTTTCCTCTGGGCAACCATTATATCCCATTGTTCTTCTTTGCAAATTTGGGTGGGATTGATGTGTTTACATCTTCTGTACTCTTGGATGGTCATCTCCAAAGCAGGGACTGTTTTATTTCTCTCTCATGATTATGAAGCAAATGTGCAATACTCTACAAAAATCATACTACAAAATGGCCTTTAAACAGGACCATAATGTGAACTTTGGAAAAAGACGGAGAAAGGTTATTTCTCAGGAAGTGTTTTGAAGCTTCCCTGGGGTAGGAGGTCAACATTCCCCCAGTCCACCCTATAAATTGGCCTTGTTATAACCCTGCTACAAAGCAACACAAACAACCACATGCCCAGTGGTATACTCAGAGCTTGGGAAAAGGTTGCACTAAAGGGAAGCAATAAAATAGAGAAGCCTGGTTGCACAGGACACTCATGAAGTTCAATATTCTACGTGATTGCCTTGTGGTAACTAGGGCAGGGCACCAATGAGCAGACCTGCCCTAAAATTATTATAGCCTTAATATTCTTGCACATGCAAACCACAGTAGCAGCACACCACCACCTAGTAAGATAACCCACAAACAAAGCATTCTGATAAGGCCCTCCCAGCCACATACAGCCTCTCTGGCACCTGTTATGAGCTAGTAAAACATTTTTAACCAAAAGCCTATTTTTACAGGAAATGCAAGATCACTATCTTAATTGCTAAAAAATTATATGCCAGTTCCCCATAATAGCAGTGAGGTTCTCCATTTTCATTTGAAATAAGGAAATAAATGTCTCTACAGCTTAACATTATCCCAGATCATGTATCACACAACAATATAATTGGCACCCTTGCTTTAACAATATTGTACTGAGGGAAGGAAGACATCCATCTTTTCAGTATACTTTGTAGGAGAAACCTGAAAAGGGACAGGATTTATAACCATGATTATGATTATGCTGCCTTTCCATGCTGCAAACCTGCCAAATGGAATCTTCGAATGAGAACTGAAGACCCAACTACAAGCAGATTGTAATCTGTACCTCTCAGGAGATGAAGGCATGTATCATGTAAACTTTGTTCTGAATTAATGCCAGGTCATTTTCTCCCAATATAATTGAAGCTAACTTAACAGACTGAAAGGAATGTAAGGTATTAGGCTCATGAGTTTCATTAGTATATTAATAAAGAAATCACTAAACTGTTATGCTAGTCCTATCTGACTCTCTCCTCTTTGGGCTAGCTATCCAATCAGAAACCACAGCATTTTATGTTACTGGTAGGTGGTAGAACATGAACTCATGAGTGTTAGAATGTGTAGGTTCAAATCTGTCCAATAGAACTTTCTGCAATAATAAAACTGTTCTGTACCTAAGTTGTCCAATCTGGTAGATGCTAGCCACATGTGGCTATTGAACATTTAAAATGTGGTATGGACATGTATGAATCTGATTTTTTAATATTTAACTTAAATTATATAGCCTCCTGTGGCTAGTGACTACCATATTGAATAGCACAGTCCTATACCCTTTATTCACTGGGGATGAAAATAAAACCTCAGAGAGTTGTTGAGGGGATGAATAAGGTAAACCATCTGAGGACCTTTGCACAGTTCCAGGAACATGGGTTATTCTACTGAAATATGTTTTCACCCATGCCTTCTCATGTTCCCATTATAGCCACCTTTGCTGGACATTTATTATGCTCACAGTATCAAAAGACCCTCTTAACTCACCTCACTCTCTTTAGTGAGTTCAATCTCTAACCACCCTGGAAAAATGTAACCAATAATGTTTCTAAAATACAATTCTTAGTATATTGCTACTCTGACATCAAAATCTCTTATAAATCCCCATGACCTTTACCATAATATACAGGTTGGAATTTAAGACTCTTTATTATCTGACCCCCAGGTGATGTTTCATGCTATCTTCCACTGTTACCAGATATAGCCTACTGTGTCGACCAGGTGGACCTACTTGTCCTTCCTCAGACCCACCATGCAATTTCTATTCCATACCTGGATGACAATATAACCATCTAAGATGCTCACTTCTTTACCCTTACTTCATCATATTCATCTTTTGAGGTCTATCCCAAGATACCTCATTCAAGAAGCCATCCGCTCTGAGATACTTACAAAAACAATGAGACATATGTGCATTTCTTGATTGCCCCCCAAAAACAAAAGCTCTTTGAAGATGAGGAGTTATGTTTGTGTGTCTCTCCATCAGTGCCTAGCATGGTACATGCATAAATTAGGGACTCATTACAGTTGTAATAAAGAAATACTGTAAAACATAGCCATGGACAGCTCAGCTCAGTGGACTAAGTGCTGGACTTTGCAAACCAAAGGGTCACTGGTTTGATTCTCAGTGAGGGCACGTGCCTGGGTTGCAGACTAGGCCCTCAGTAGGGGGCGCACTAGAGGCAACCACACACTAATGTTTCTCTCCCTCTACTTCTCCCTCCCCTCCTCTCTCTCTAAAAATAAATAAATAGGGCAAGAAGGCAGAGGGGTGAATGGAAGCCACACTAACCTCCTCCCAGGACCAATCTGGAAATAAAACTGAACTGTGGAGAAAGCACCCAGAACAAACTGAACAATAACAAGAGAGAAAACTTATAACCTTGGATAGGAGAATCAGGTTCGGCACAACCTATCTGGTAAGGAGTGCAGTGAAGACAAGAATGCTGGCTAGGCACCAAGAGGGGCAGCGCCAGAGGGATAATAAGCAACTAGTTGGATGCCCCTAAGAAGTGTTGGGTCTAAACCCTAAAATGGGATCCCCAGATTAGAGCACCAGAGCCCAAAAAGTACACAGATAGCAACCAGGGGCAAAAAGCAGCAGGGTTGCTCTCTGCCAGAGACATTCAGATGGAGACACAATGACCTGTTAAAGGGCCAAACCACAAATTTTCATTTGTGGGCACTTACCCTAAGCTCTGGAAAACACAGGGGCAGAGGGGGCTAGAAACACCTGAGGAGAGATGGGAACGAAATCTTTGGGGAGAAAGCTGAGAAAGTAGATGCAGAGATCCTGGTGTTGAGTCATTCCCCATACAGCAGCAACCATCCTGCTTTGGCAAACCACTTCCCTACCAGTGGTAGCAGCCTGAGGGGAAACAATAGCCCCAACAACAGGAGGGATTCTGCCCACCCTACAGGGTTTAAGTCTGACTGCTGAGTGCAGAGTGACTAGATTAATAACTGAAGGAGACAGCCAGACAGTAGATCCTTGGGAAAGGGGGTTCAGAGTAGACTAGAAATGCTTGAGGAAAAACTGAGTAGAAAACTGAGAGAGTAACTGCCAGGATCCAGTGTTGAGTCATCCCCCCATATGTCACTGGTGTCCTGCTCAGGCAGACTACTCCCCTCCAAGTGGCAGCAGCCTGAGGGGAAACAATAGCAACTTCTGCAGGAGGGATTTGGCCCCACCCTACAGTGCTTAAACCTGACTGCTGAGTGCAGAGTGACTAGATTAACAACTGAAGGAGACAGCAACACATAGTAAATCCTTGGCAGTCTCAAGCAGGCTGCCTAAGATCAGATGGGGCCAACATCTGACATCACCAGAGACAGATTCAGAAAGAAAAAACAGTGGTAAATGCAAGAGGCTACCAAGACAAACTCCACTGTGGTCTTCTCCATGATGTGTGATATTTTCTTTCCTGCAAAGCTTTTTAACATTAATTTCTTCTCCATCAAGTTTGTGCATATTAAGTCACTAGATTTTATACTATAGTTTATTTCTCTCCTTTCTTTTAATATTCTTAATGTCTTTACAGCCTTATTAATACTGGTTCATTTGCTATTGATAGTGGGATTGTGGGGGGCATTTATTTTTGTGGATGTGAGTTTTTTCATGGGCTTTGTGATATTGTTCTGGCAGTACCTGCACAACAGCATATAAGATGTGGTGGGCAAGTGATCTTCAATAAACTAACTGGAGGTAAGGACCCACCAAAGAACAACCCAACAGCAATCAAAACCCAATTACATCCAGAGACTCAACATAAATGGTATAAAAGGCATCTCAAGAGTGTCAAGTACAGGAAATCCAGGACACTGCACCACTGAATTGCATAGGTCTACTTACCATAGAAGTCCATACCACAAACTCAGGGAGTCAAACCAGATCAATTTAAAAAGCAGAAGCAAACAAAAGGAGTCTCACAAATAATGGGAAAACAATGAAAAAAACCTCAATTGAAAGGAAAGGAGGAATCCTCAGAAAGAATGCTAAATTAAATAGAGGCCAATCAACTACCAGATATTGAGTTCAAAACAATGGTTATAAAGGAAGATCAATGAGCTCAGTGAGAATTATCAAAAACAACAGGAAACTAGAGGAACTTACTGCAAACTATATCAGCATAAAAAATGACATAGAAACTATCAACAAAAGCCAAGATGAAATAAAAAATACAATTTTTGAAATGAAGAACACAGTAGAAGGAATGAAAAGTACATTAGATGAAGCCAAGGATTGAATCAGTGGGCTGGAAGACCAGGTAGAAAAAACTCCCAGAAAGAGCAAGAAAAGGAAAAAAGATGAAAAAGAATGAAGAGGGGTTAAGGGAAATGCAAGACAACATGCAATGGAATAATATTCGTGTAATAGGGGTACCAGGAGAAGAGAAGCAAGGAATAGAAAACCTATTTGAAAAAGGAATTATGGAAAACTTCCCTAATTTGATGAGAGAAAAAGCCACACAAGTCTAGGAAGCAGAGAGGGTCTCAATCAAGAGACACCCAAAGAGGCCCACTGCAAGACACATCATAATTAAAATGGCAAAATTTAAAGACAAAGAGAGAACCTTAAAAGCAGCAAGGGAGAAACAGGTAGTAACATACAAGGGAGCCCTAATAAGGCTAGCAGCTGACTTCTCCATGGAAACACTACAAGCAAGAAGGGAATGGCAAGAAATATTCCAAGTAATGAAAAGCACAGGCCTGCAACTGAGACTACTCTATCCAGCAAGGCTCTCAATTAAAATGGAAGGTCAAATAAGGAGTTTCTCACACAAAGAAAGCTGAAAGAATATACTTTCACCAAACCAGCTCTGCAAGATATGCTAAAGGGACTGCTATAAGAAGAGGAAGAAAAACAGTGACAGAGAGAGGAACACAGGTACAAAGTGGGGAAAATGGCAATGAATAAGTACTTATCAATAATAACCTTAAATCTCAATGGATTAAATGCTCCAATTAAAAGACAAAGGGTAGCAGAATGAATAAGAAAATATGACCCGCACATATGCTGCCCACAAGAGACCCAACTCAGAACAAAAGACCTACACAGGCTGAAGGTAAAGGGTCAGGAAAAAATACTCCAAGCAAATGGGCAGGGAAAAAAAAAGCTGGGATAGCAATACTTACATCAGACAATATAGACTTCAAAGCAAATGCCATAAAAAGATACACAGAAGGACACTTCATAATACTCAAGGGAAGAATCTATCAAGAATGTCCTGGCTGGTCTGGCTCAGTGGATTGAGTGCTGGCCTGCAAACCAAAGGGTCTGTGGTTCAATTTCCAGTCAGGGCACATGCCTGAGTTGCAGGCCAGGTCCCCAGTAGGAGGCATGTGAGAGGCAACCACACATTGATATTTCTTTCCTTCCCTTTCTCCCTCTCTCCCCCCTCTCTAAAAATAAATAAATAAACTATTTTTAAAAGAATCCAGCAAGAAGCCATAAACACTATAAACATATATGCACCTAATATATGAGCACCCAAATATATAAAGAAAATCTTGGAGGACTTCAAGAAGGATATAGATAGCAACACACTTATGCTATGGGATTCTAAAAACCCATAGCCAAAATCTGGATAGATCACCTGAATAATATATCAACAAGGATACTGTGGCATTTAAACAATGCCCAAGATCATTTTGACTTAACTGATATATATATAGAACCTCTCATCCCAAAAAAGCAAAATGCACATTCTTTTGAAATGCACATAAAAAATTTTCATAGATCACATGATAGGACACAAAACAAGCCTCAACAAATTCAAGAAAATTGAAATCATATTGAACATTTTCTCAGACCACAAGGGCCTGAAACTAGAAACCAAACTCAAGGAAAAAAATTCAAAAGCATTCAAATTGGTGGAGATTGAATAGCATGTTATTAAACAATGAATGGATCAATAACAGGATCAAGGAAGAAATCAAAAAGTTTTTGGAAACAAATGAAAATGAACACACAACAGTCCAAAACTTATAGGACACAAAAAAATCCTAAGAGGGAAGTTCATAGTGATACAGGCCTACCTAAAAAAAAAAAAAAAAAAAAAAAAAAAAAAAAAAAAAAAAAAAAAAAAAAAAAAAAAAAAAAAAAAAAAAAAAAAAAAAAAAAAAAAAAAAAAAAAAAAAAAAAAAAAAAAAAAAAAAAAAAAAAAAAAAAAAAAAAAAAAAAAAAAAAAAAAAAAAAAAAAAAAAAAAAAAAA
>PVIA01007976.1:0-76932 GCA_004024845.1 Tonatia bakeri
GAGGGGCTGATTTAACATAGAGACTGGAGAATTATGCCAGTTCGTCTAAATTATTTTTTCCCTTTTGGAGATAAACCATGGTTGCTGACCATTCCTATAAGAATAACCTTTCATTATTCCATTAAGCTTTCTACTATTTACATCACTGAGGTTTTTTATTTTTGCTCCGTTGTTATAATTGAAGAGGCATGTTCTTGCCTTGTCCCAGTTGAGTTGGAGACAAGGTACTGTCCCAGTGAGGACATCTCCTGAGACAGTAGTAGAAAAATCCCTCTCCTAGATGTCCACAGAAGGGGAACTGAAGGAAAATGAGTGCACTTCAGGGCTGGTTGGGCACAGGAGATCTTGGCCAAAGTTGGCCACTCTTCAGCCTTATCTGTAAAGAGAAGGTAGGATTAGATCAGTGGTTCCTGAACTGGTAGCCTTTAGGATTTCCTGGGGAATTTAATAGCAAAGTTTGGGTCTTGCTCCCAGAAATCCTGATTAAGTCCATCCTGGAAGCGTCCTGCTTCCTATTCCTTTATTAAAGCTCCCAGGTGATTCTCACATGCAGGAGGCAGGGCGGAGGCCTACCTGAACACCTCCGCATTACCCAGGTGGCTCAGGCCCATCTGAGCACAGGTCTGAATCACCTGGAGGGCTTGGTAAGCCCAGGTTGCTGGGTCCCACTGGAGACTTTCCTATCTAGGAAGTCAGGGGTGTGTCAGGTGTTTGCATTTTTAACAAGTTCCCAGGTGTCACTCTTGCCACTTGAGGTACCTCCCATGTCCTGCCTTCTGTGATCAGGTCTGCAGGCCAGCCGACCAAAGTGGCCCTTTCCAGGGTCCCTGTGTGGCTCCAGGCGCTCCCCGGGATCTGCGCTCCGCCTCCAGCTTGTCTGGCCAGCGCTCAGCTCGGGGTGGAGACGCTGCTTCCTTACATTCTGGTGCCATTTCCAAGGCCTTTGGAACCACCGTCCTCAGGGACTGTCTCTGGAACACACAAGGGGCTTTGGATCCTTCACTTGATGGTCTGTGCCGCTATGGAATGTTTCCTGTTGTTAACGCTTAGCGAGCTTCAGGGGGCCTGTCGCTAGGGACCTTTGGGGAGAGGGGCGGGGCCTGGTGAGTTTTGAAGAATGAGAAACAGAACCCTATAAATATTCCTGACAGTCAGGAGATTCGTTTGCTTTATCTTTATTAGATTGCCCAGAAGGCAATAATTGGTCTTTGGCAAACAACGCCGTGAAGACTGGTTGTAAAATTCCTCTGGCAACAGTTGAGATGCTTCATTTGAATAGAGCAGAACGATCTTTAGGGGTTGGTCTGGCTTCAAAGGCTTGTGTGTGGTTTTAACAGCACAGCCTGGATGGAGGGTGGGCCTCGACAGTATTTGAAGTCCCTTTCTTTTTTCTTCCCCTCTCCTGCCAGGATGACAAGGATTTGGTGCATGAATTTGTGGTGGCTGAAGGTCTGACCTGTTTGATCAAGGTGGGAGCCGAAGCAGACCAGAACTACCAGAACTACATCCTGAGGGGTAAGTGATGGAAGGCGTGGGTGGCCAGCCCCTGCTGCTGGGGAGGTCTGGGGTCCTCTCCGGGAAGGTCAATGCGCAGAGCTTTTTACAAGAAATTCAATTAAGCAGTAAGGTGATAAAACCACCCTATAGCAAAAAATGACACTGCCATTAGGTTTTACCAATTTTTAGCCATTAGTGACTGAGCTAATTTTACTGACTTAACGTGAAGTCTCTTCCGGTTACTAAGAAAAAAGAATCTGCTATGAACTAGGTGCTTTAAAATCTCTCTTATTTGGAGAGGGAAGGGGCATACTCAGTGGGCTTGGGAAAAGCCTGCAGTTCAGCAGAAAGCCACCCAAAACCAAAGAGGATAACTTATTTCTGGGAAAAGTATTTTCTCCAACTTGAGTTATCACTGGGAACGTGTGTCAGAAGCACCTGTTCCCCACCGGACCGGTCCTCCTGTTCCCGACTCAGGAGGTGCAGCCCGGAACTTGCATTGTAGAGAATGATTCTGATAGCTGCCTCCACAATTTTATTTTTTATAAAGCAACGCGCCCGTGGAGTTTGAAGCACTGCCTACTGTTCCGGTTCATAAAGTTAATGCTCTTTTCATAGTTATAGGTTTTTTGTTTGTGCACCTTTATATAAATACTCATTTTATTTGGTCGTATTAAAAATCCTATGAACAGCAGGGCAGGAATTGTTAGGTTGAACCCTATGAAATCACTGCTATCAACAGTTTTGATCTATAAAAGGGGAAATTTGATATAATTTAATATCTCCATTTTGCAGCTGAAAAATTTGAACCTGAGAGGTGGAACGTTTGCCTCATCAAGTCAGTTTCTCTAGTGTGTGGTGGAGCAGGGCCCAGGCCCTGGGGCACGTCACAGCTGGTGAGGGTGCTGGGCTCACTCCCGCGCGTGTGCCCGCAACCCCCAGCTCCTTTCCCCGGTGAAGGAAAACTACGGGACACGTGTGATTTAACGTCAAGTGTCCACGGTTAGCTGGAGACAGGCGAAATGAAACGGTCTGCCTCAGTTCCTGTTGTGTTTTACCCCGAGAAGTTTCCTCGCGTTCTGTGTTGTTATCCGGCGCGTTGAACTTTGGGTCCTCCGTTTTCTCTGCTCCTGGAGAGCCGCTGTAACAAAGGCAGACACAAAAGAGGGAACTTAGTGTTCATGAAAAAAAAATTCAAGAATATATTTTCAAGTCAGTGTTCGTTGTTTCCATAAATTTTGATAAATGCCAAATGTGTGTGTGAGAGAGAGTTCCTCAGCCTCTGGTTTTTATAGTCCGTGCTGTTTGTGAGGCGGAGGGTCATCTCTCTTTTTCAACCTTCAGTTTTTCCCTGGGTGTGTGATAGACCCTCACTGCAGGTTGTCAGAGAGGCTCCATTGGTGAATTGATTATTTCTATCCTCAGTGTGATTAAAACACTTATATGGAAACTTTCCTGCTATGTGTAGAAACTTGGTCCTGCCGTGTTGCTTTCCAACGCAACTGCCTCTGTGTCTGAAGAGACAGTGCAAACCTTCTCAGCCCCGTATTCCGTTCACACCGTCCAACACCTCGAATGGGGAAAGGCACAGGAATCGGGGTGGGGGAGCTTCTTCCTGTTTCTCGTCCAGGTCACCTCTAATGTGGATGTTTGTGAGTTGAACCACACTGAAGGACATATACCTAAAATGGCCCAATCCTGAATAGGGGGTCCACATGAACAATAAATATATTTTTGTTATGTTTAAAGGACGCTTTAACTTTACACAGAGAAATCTGCTCCAGTGAGTGCTCGTGTGAATTGTCCTTCCTGGGGGTGAAAGATCGTATTGACCCGGCGCACTTCAGCGAGGCTCTACCTTAGTGAAGGCTTAGCATTAGCATTAGCATTAAGCTTGCAGTGCTTTATTCATTTGCAGTGTTCTGATCTGTACCGGAAAGGTGCCAAAGGCAATTACTAAATGTTTAAGAGTCAGAACACCCAAGCACAACCAGGGCTCCCCTACCAGGGCTCCCCTACCAGGGCAGCAACTACCTGCTGCTTCTCTGGCTGTGCAGAAAATGCCTCATTGTGGACAGCTCTTCCTAACATGTGAGGGGACTCCGCGTTGCCATTGCCATCACCTGGTGGCAGTGTCTGTTTATTGGAGGTCAGAAGATTTACCTTGTGTTACCTGGGAAATGAGCACGTGCTCAATCCCATTCACGCTGTGACAAGGCATCCTGTTTTCCACACAGGGAGGTGTACTTGCGTGCCTGCCCCACGTCAGCTAAGTCTTGGAAGACTCAGGGTAACCAGTGCAAACATCAGCACATTTTGATGTATTTGACCGAAACTCATACCAGGAAAGTACCTTCTGAGGGCTGTAAATGACAGATTCCTTGGGGTGTGACTTTTGTGTTTTTATACAAGGAAACTATCATTTTTCCTAGGCCACATGTTGAGTCACCCCTTCCTGACTTTGGAAAGCTTCTCATGTAGGTTTTTTGTAGGTTGTGATCAGCTGCCGGCTGCCAGTAGACATTTGCCATCAAGAACGACCTTTGGATCGCCTCTCCATTTGCCCAACTGTATTTTGACCACTTTACCTTAGATGCAGATCAAGAGAAACTGGAAAGAGTTTTAGTTTTGTAACTCACAGGTTCCTGGGAGGAACACAGCATGCTACCCAGGAGGGGCACAGAGTCCTCATGAGACAGCACCTTTGTTGTGGTTTCCATGGTAATGTGGAGGAAGCAGGTTTAGGATTGGCTAGCTGAAATAATTTCAGTGGGCTCTGGGGTTTAGGGCTGTCCCTGGTTGTGTTACTTGGTCCTGGGTGATTAGGGTGGGCATGTCATGGCCTGCAGTGTCGGAGCCCCAGAGCCTAACTCCTGGGTCAGGATGGCATTAAAAAATGCTATTAGTGCAGCACAGGGAATAGAGTAGCCACAGAACATATGTGCAGGATCTATGGACTTGGACAACGGTGTGGGGATCGCCTGAGGAAGAGGGCAGGGCTAGGTAGACGAGGGCGAAGGGAGAAAAATTGGGACAACGCTAAAAGCATGAACAATGAAATATAATTAAAAAAACAAGAGATGATATTACACACCACAAGGCGGGCTGATTGTCACAGTGCCGTGGAGGAGCGTGCCCGTCGTGAGGTTACTCACCTTGGGAGCTCCATCGGTGAGACCATGTGCGAGTCCCCAGGTCCAAAGGAAACAAGTGCATTTGGAGAACCCAGAGCTTTCCACATCTGCTTTTAGAGCTCGTTTAATTTATCTTTATTTTTGCACTCAGCCCTCTGTCAGCTCCTCTTTTAAGGCCCAGGAATCTGTTGCTTTTCACAGAGGATGTATCTGCTGAGAAGTACAGATAGGTTTTGAATTACAGTGTAGCCAAGTGTTCTCCAAAAAATGTGAGCCGGCTGCTGGGAACAGGTCTTAAATGTACAACATGTAGAAATAATATTTATCTGGCTTATTATTCTTGGATGGTTATAGCTAATGATCTAAAGTTTTTTTTGTGATAGCCAATGTTTAATATAAATCTACTGTGGAATTTGTACCTCACAATTATTCTTATTGAAGTAGAACCTAGAGTGGTATATTCCTGGGAACTTAAACTTTCCACATGCGTACTGAGCCTTCAGCCGTGGGCCATGTCAGCCCCGGGGACATGACAAGGAAACCGAAATACGGCCCCGACCTGGAAAAGCTCCTGAGAGGGGCCACACGTGGCCCGTTTCATGTGTTGTATCGCATCTGTCTTAAATGTTTAGAAACTGCGTAGAGGTGATGCGCTTTGGGAGAGAAGAGAGGACGGAGGCAAGTAGCTTCACTGAGACCAGCCACCTTTTCTGGCTGCACCACAAGGGAAGCTGCCTCCTGGGGTCTAGTTTTACATGGAGAAATTTGATGTTATCCTAAAGCAAACTCCTCGAGAATCACAAAACACCACCTCAGCCATGATTAGAGCTGGATAAGGTCTTAGAACTTTTTTAGTCCAATCCTTTCATTTTAGGAGAACACTGCAGATACTCTGTTTGCCTCAACAGTGTGTTTTTAAGAAATGTTTTAATGGTTGCCAATATTAAAAATGGGATATTTAGTCCAGACTTTAGAATTTTTTTTTTTTTTGCAAAAACGACAACCTGAGAACTTCAAGACCTTGCCAAATATCACTTAACTATATTGTATTATAGGAGAAAAATGCCTTGATTCCTAAAGGATCTCTTAACGAGGGTCAGGACTTGTGGACACTTGGTTTCTGTGGCATCTGCGTCACCAGGAACAGAAATATTACAGACAGCATAGGAAGAGACTATGATGTTAGAAGGAGTGGCATAAAATGATCAAGTAGTGATTAAATCAATGTCCTCCATCTCAGAAAAACTGAATTGCAGTGTTTCGGCATTTCAGAGCAAAGGAGGAGAGCAAAGGTCAAGTTCAACTATACACGATGGCTAGGGAGGGTCTCAAAGTGGTCCCAAGGTGAGGAGGGAGCAGGAGGGCAGCTGCTTCCTCCCTGAATGGGGGGGGGGGGTGGATGCTTGGTGGCCGTGGTCCCCGCTGGACAGCCTGGCCTGGCCGGCCTGTGTCCCCCTGACTGTAGTCCTAGGCACATCTGCAGGCTTGAGGGACATGTCTCTCTTCTGCCTTTTTTAAAATTAAAATATTTATTTTTAGAGAGAGAGGAAGGGAGGGAGAAAGGGAGAGAAACATCGACGTGGGAGACATACATCAATCAGTTGCCTCTCACTCGCCTCCAACTGGGGCCCGGCCCACAACCCAGGCTGTGCCCTGGCTGGAATTGAACTGGCGACCTTCAGGTTTGCAGTCCAGCAGTCAGTCCACTGTTCCACAGCAGCCAGGACTTTTTTTTTTTTAATCCTTACCTGAGGATATTTTCTCATTGACTTCACAAAGAGAGGGAGGGAGAGGGAGGAAGAGACAGAGAGAGTGAGTGTGAGAGAATGAACGCAGAGAGAAACACCAACGTGGATCGACTGCCTTTCACACGTGCCCCAACTGGGAATTGAACCCACAACCTTTTTGGCACACAGGATGACACTCCAACCAACTTAGCCACCAGACCAGGGCCTTCTCTTCTGCCTTTCGCTGTGAGCTTTCTGTGCTTAGTCAGGATGTCCGGGATCGCTTGCGGCAGCCACATGGCCCAGCTTTGATGTGGGTGACACAGCTGCCCTGCTGGTGCCTGTCCCCAGCCCCTGGGGCTGAAGCCAGTGTGGAGGATGAAGCCTCTCCTTTGCTGACCTGGTGTAACAGAGGCTGCTCCCAGGAGGCAGTCAGATCAACTGGCACAAATTGGGAGCCCGTGGGACTGAATTGAACCTGTAGGTATTTTGTTTGCCTAATCTAGCACATTAAAAGATTTTGTAATAACCATGAACACTTAAAAATTGTGAAATTTGACCAACAACACAGATTTCTGGCTTCTTTTGAGAAACTGAGCACGTGAGCCAACACCGGGCCCTCATGCCATGGTCACAATTAGCTGGAGTCCATAGGAGCTGCACCCTCTACTCGGGCAATGGGCTCTGTTTACCACAGTCCCTACCATGCCCTTTTGTGTGAGCCCAGGGTTACTCCGCTTATTTTGTTTCCTCTGTGCCTCATAGGCATGTATGTGTGAGGCCTCCGACTGATGACATCACAGTCTGTGAAACGAGACTTACAGTTATCTAAAGGGGAAAAGCCTGACTGTATTGTAGTTGGACGTAAGCTGTGATGTCATCGTTACCTTGCAAACTTGGCTTTCCAGTCCAGCACAGATATTTTTTAACCCCCCCACCCCTTACCCCCCAGCACTTCTGAATACCTGCAAAGCTCAGCACAGTCTTCTGCCTCGTCCCACTCAGGCCCTTGGGTGATGGTCTGAGGATAGGCCTCCTGTGACTGCGTGGACAGCGGTAGCCTAGAGTCTGGAGAGCCAAGCTCGGGAGATGGAAACTGGGAGTAGGCGGAGCCACTGGCCGAGATGAGAGTTTGTGAACAAGGTTTCCCATTGGAATCTTGCTCCATTGGTTGAACTTGTAATGTGGTGGTAACAGCAAGGCTTTTGTCTCAGACCTGTGAGCCTCAGATTCTACCCCAGGCCTGGGGTGATCAGTCTTCGTAATCTCGGTCATTCCTGATGATTCAGGGCATGTTTATTCCTACCAGTGGGCTTTGCAGTCATTTTTATAAAGTGGTGTGTAGCTTTGGTTATCATGGGGTTAAATGTGTCAATTACTTTAGGAAGAACTGACAACTTTATCTGGAAGCTCCACGCCATTGCTTGCATGTACTTCCATGTCCTGGGACAAACCCTCTCGAGAACATGTTCCCCGTGTAACTGTTGTGTGTGGTGTCTGTTTCCTTCTCTTCTCTTTCAGGTTCTGTGCATACCCCCATGCTGTTTTCGTGCTGGTTTTTTCTTATTTATTCATTTTTAAGTTGGGCCTGATATTTAACACAGGATAGAGGGAGAGGATTCTCTTGGGTCCCTCTCCTGTTTATTTTGTGAACTTGGCTTGGGAATGCCATCTGCTAGGCAGGGCCTTCCTCACCCTCCTCAGGTGTGTTGTGCTTCTGTCGGGGCGCTCTGTGTCTGGGGCTGGTTTCCTCAGTTGTGGCAGCTACTTGGCTAACACAGTCAGTCCTGTGTGAAGTCCCATTTCTGAGGCAGAGTTGGCCTTCTCTTCCTCTGTGTTTACAAGTTTGCAACCCTTCCTTCGAGCGCTTACACCAGTGGCGTGCCGGCGGGAGACTTGGTCTGCAGGTTCCGGGCATTCACCAGCTGCGGCTTGTGGGCTGAGAAGCCGGACCACTCATAGGCAGGGGGATGTGGTCTTCACGTCTTGCTTGTTTTTTCTTAGCCCCGTGCTTGTTTGAAACTTCTGCTTTTGGCATCTGATATTCTCCATGCCCTGGTGTGTCTGACCTTGGCCTGACCTTTTGGCTCAACCACTTGGCACGTTAGTAGGGATGTGGCTACCAGGTTGAGCCAGCCACAAACCTGCAGAGGGGTTTGGTCAGGGGCAGGAAAGCAGCAGCCCTCTCTGCTTGGGGAGGGAGGCTGAGTCACTCTTGCTGTTGCTGTTAGTGCATGGTGACAGAATTGATACCTCTGAAACATCCCATCTTTGGCCCCTCTTGCGACTCCCTTCATCCCCACCTCGCATCAGGACTGCTCCCCTTTTAAAAACCTGGGTCAGAGAATAGCTGAGAGCTGCACTCATGTCCCTCACCTTCTAGGCAATTCCTCTTAGAGAGTTCATGCCTGCCCAGGCCTTAGCATATTGTGGGCTTGCTGGACTTTTGTAATTACTTTCTGCAGACTGCATTTCCCAGGAGAGGAAGTTGTCATCACTGGTGTATCTAGACGGACCCCTTAAAGTCAGTGGTGTGAGGCTGGCTACCCCCAGCCTCGGTGCTCAAGGGATTTCTTCTTCAGTGGTGCTTCTCATGGGTCCTTTGGGTAGATTGGTAGGGTGGTGGTTTGGAGGCTTCTGTTGCACTGCATTTTTTTCCTGGAAGTGCCAAATGGTCTGAGTCAGCCTCGTGTGTAGTCTGTGCCCTAGCACACCCTCAGGCAGCAGTGCCATGTACAGGAACTCGGTGGGCCAGGTGGTTGAGGGGGCTCCTGCCCGAGGAAACAAAGGAAGGCCAGAGCCCATCCAGACCTTTGAAGGGGGCAACCTGCTTTTTGTTTTTCCTCTGGGTTCTCAGGTGAGGAAGGAAGGTGGTGGGCCAGACCCAGGTGAGGCAGGTGATGTGTATGGCCCTGAGCCCCTCACTGCATTTGACAGCAAGTAGGGTATTTGCCCTCAGTCTCTAACTCTAGGTGGATGTTTCCAGCTTTAAGCGTGATTTTGGTTTTGTGTTTGTTTGTTCTTTTCTTACCCCCTTTTAAGGTATTTCCCCCCCCATAATTAGAAAATGCTTTTCTCTTGGTAACTTTGCTCTATGATTTATAAGGCTTTTAAGTTTTAATTTTTCTAAAGTAAAAATGAATTATTATTAATACTCTGGAATGTAGTGAGCATTAAGTAGTAACAGAAATATTTTCTGTAGAGCAGTCTTTACAAAGCAGTACACAGTAGGTCTACCTGGCGGACATTATCTCCAGCCTGGAGCATCATTAGACCAAACTGTGTGAAATTGCTGACATTTGACTGTTTTTTCCCTGCAGAAATGGCAAAGTGAAATGGTTTAACTTAAATTATCATAGTTTAATCTCAACCTCTTTCCTAGACTGATTAGTTTGTTTCTTTAAATTTTACCTTCCAATCTGTATAAAGTCACATTTAGGTCAGTTTGCGCTCCCCCCCACCAAAACAACCCCTTGTAATTTTGTGTGGTCCCGACTCCGAGCACTTCAACGTAAAGAGCCATTCCTAGGCAGTCTCAGCCAAAGAGATTTCTTCAGCATTTTCATCTCCACTGGAAGCCTTCATCTTCTTCCCTTCACATGAGAAAAGAAAGAAGAAAGAAACACAGTTATTTGGCCATTCCTATGTGTGGAACTTTCCACGGCCAAATCTCACTGCTGTGTGTTCTTCAGGAACTTTTCCACTTCATTCGTACTGGGGATGTGCCTCTGACGCCGTCCGTCTCTGCTTGCTTGGTAGTCGTGTACAGAGGAACAGCGGACTGGGCATGCCCTTAATCATACTTGTTTCCTTCCCTGCTCTTAACTGTTTCTCATGGTCTTCTCTCACAGGGCTCTACTTACAAATCCAAGTTCATGACAGAACAGAAGGTCTTACGCAAATTTTAAACCCAACCCTAAACATGGATTAAAACTATTTTCTGGCCTGGGATTTGCTGGGGCATGTCAGTTGCTGTGTTCGTACACTGCGTTTTGGAGTGTTGAGGGCCCCTGGTAGACTGGGCCAGCCTGCCTGCAGGGTGTCACTCTTTGTCCTGATAATGTGGCTTCCCTGCCATCGATGTGCACAAGGCCCCAGCTCAAGTCACTCTGTGGTGTCCCAGATGTGTGGAGCCAGCCATGACCTGGGTATCCCCAAGGCCCCATGTCCATACCTCAACACAGCATCTTTGCATGCCAGTCAGCGCCCCCACTGCTGCTTCATTTGGCATCCCTGTGAAGGACACAGTCCTCCACCACATTTAAGTCAGCTACCCCTTGACCTCCCTCTCTCACTCATTCTCTGTAATCATCCACCACCAAATTCAGGCTTCTCTGCCCTTCACTCCTTTCTCCCTTTCAAGTCCGTACATCTCTTTTCATTTCCAGTTATGGTTTCTGAGATCAGACCATCATTTTTTCCTTCCCGTTGTTCTCTATGAGCTAATTAGTCTCTCTGATATCATTTCTGCTTCCCTTTGGTCCACTTTATACCCTGTTGCCTGGGTTGGCCTCCTCCGTCCCTGGTGTAGATCCTTCAGTGGCTCCTCTCGTCCTCAGGAAGAAGTCCTGGCCTTTCCACGTGGGCAGAATATCTGTGTGGCTAGTATATCAGCCCAGGCCATCTTAGCTTTCTCTCTACGAGTCCCTTCCTTACCTGGTTCACACTTCACCCTTTGCTTCCTGCTTGTGTTTGGAATGGGGCTAAGATGCCATGTTCCCCAGGAGACCTTCTCTTGTACCCCGATATTTTGTCCCTCTGTGCATACCCTGGTATTGACACCTCCTGTAATAAATTACTCCGATAAAAAAAATAAATATTTGTTGCAAATACACTATGGGCCAGAAAAACTTGGCTACCTGCGTACATGCCAGTTTTCATCCTTGGTGCCAGGCACATTTTAGGAGCTCAGTGAAAATCGACTGGAGAAGAGCCTAGGTGAATGATAGAATGTTTGCCGGGAAGAGAACCCACGATCCCCGAGGAAGCTCCGGGTGTATGCTGAGGATTTAGGAGAACGTGGATTTGCTAATCTGAAGCTTTAGCTCACCAGATTGTTTTATTTCTGAGGCACAATAGCACATGTTGATTTGTTTTTGGTACTTAGAAAGAAATGCTAAACTATTGAATTATGTTTTGATAATTGTGCTCATTCAGTAGCTCAAGATGGTGTATATATTGATTTTAAATGTCATGGTTTCTGAAGATCAAATCCATGCAAAAATGGATCATACCACATAACCTGTTTTGTATCTCAAGGAATATCTACCTGCCTCTGAAATAGGTGAGTTATGAATTCCTTGGTGGCAGGAAGAGTGTTGTCATAGCCTTCGTGGCCCCAGTTCCAGTCTGATCCTGTTGCCTCAGATACTTAAAAGCTATTTGATTAAAACAACTAAATGAATGAATGAGTGGGAGGGGAATACCTGGGGCCATGCCACAGAGCTGTCTCGATCTTAGGTAGTACCTTGTGAGGGAGTGATGGTGGGTGAGCACGTACTTTGTACTGGGAGCTGGGTGTGCACGATCAGAAGATGCAGAATGGGGAGGTGCGGTAAGACGGTAAGCAATGATGTGTGTGATTGGGAGCATTTCCATTTGATTTGGTTTTCAGTATCCTCATGATCTCAATCATGTTATCCCTTACTTCCCTTTCCCTGCCTCTCCTTTCCTCTGCTACTCAAAACTGGTTTCTCCCAAAGCCACTCTGGTGCCAGGTCGATCTGATGTTTTTTGAGCCAGTTCCTGTAGGGAGAACTGTGTTCCACGGCCCCTGCTGCACACACTTGCCTCTCCCAGGGCCGCCATGGCTCCAGGCTTCCCTGAAACACTACTAGGGCATCCTGATTATCCCAGAATTAGAGCTCTAGTCTTTACTCGCCCAGGTCACCCTGTCCTTGAGACTCGGCTTGAGCCCACAAGGGTTTCAGTGGGGGATACATTTAGATGTAGTTAGCTATGTAGGGGTTGTTTTTGGAGGAAAGGACAAACGCGTTGCTTTTAAAGGAAGATTAGGAGCAATGAGTAGGAGTTACAGGAAAGTGGTTTTTGACTGAAGACAAGCTGCTAGAACAGAGTTGGAAAATTAGTTTATTTTCTTTGCCAACATAAACTGATCAGTGGTGACTTTCTGGAGCATTCTGTGTTGAGGATTCTGAAGCCACATCTAGCATCAGCAGGAAAGAGTGCCACGACCAATTCTTGATGTCTGTCAGCAGCCCAGGAGTGGGGAGTGAGAGCAGGAATACCATATATGGTGTTTGTTTATTCTGGGAAATATTAGGCATTTTCAGAATGCTTGTTGAGTTGATTTCAGACAGGTGTGTGACAATTTTCTAATCACAATACTTTGTATTGGGACCAGCAGGGACCAGGTGGCCTATTAGGACCATGAGACTTGGGGTGGGGAACAGAGAGATGACCTCTTAGATCCCTTCCAACTCCAGATTCTGTGTTTCTGAGTAAAATAGAAAAAGCAGAAGGGATGGAGGCAGAGTTGTCTGGCTCTCTTTCTTCTTCATGTTCTTAGTTGCTGTAGGATCCACAGGCTCTCCCCAAGCATATATGTTGTCCTGTTTTAGCTTCAGAGAAGGCCATCTGGTTCGTGACATCGAGCCCCACCAAGTCGTTGAAAAGGAAGGTGAGCTGCTCTTAGTCACAAAGGGGCTGCTATTCATGTTGATCTGCAGAATTTGAAGGATTAGCAGAGTGAGTATTGGTTTATATCCAGAAATTTATATGTCCGTATTGAGGTCCAGAGACAGTGGTGGGTTTGCCGAGTCTCCAGAGCTTGAGGGAGCATTGACTATAGCAGGGGAAGTGACGTGCACACTGTGGTAGGCAGAATTCTAAGGTGATTCAAAAGATCCCTGCCCCCTGCTGCACACCCTGTGTAATCCTCTCCCCCTGAGTGTGGGTCAGACCGGTGATCATGATGGACCTGTGAATATCACAGAGCCATGATTAGATCACAGTACATGGCAAGGATGAAAGGATTCTGCAGATGTAAATAAAGTCTTAAATCAGTTGAGTTTGAGTTAGTTAAAAGGGCAGTTATCCTGTATGGGACAGGCCTGAACAGGTGAACCCTTAAAAGAGAGTCTACAAGTCATAGACACTCTCTTCTGCTGACTTTGAAGAAGCGAGTTGCCATGAGTTCTACAGCTGCAAGGAAATGAATGCTGCCAACAACCACATAGGCTTGGAAGGGGACCCCAAGCCTCAGATGGGACCACAGCCCCATCTGACACCTTGATTGCAGCCTTATGAGACCCTGAGCAGAGGACCCTGCTAAGCTGTGCCTGGACTTCTGCCCCATGGAAATTGTGAGATAATATGTGTTGTTCTAAGCTGCTAAGTTTGTGGCAACTTGTTATATAGCAATAGAAAATGCAGCTAATTTAAAAATTGTAATACAAAGCCATCTGGGCATGCAAAAATTGGTGCAAAATACTCTGTGACCTCAGAAGAGGCAGAGGTCTTTGGAAGTAGGTTAGGAGAAGATTTCATGAAGGCAACAACTTATTTTCTTCCTGGGTTTCCTAGGTAACCATGTGCCATCCATCTAAACTGAATTCCCCTCTATGTCCCTGCTGTTTCTTGTGTGAGCCTTTCAGGTGGTCTGCTTAGACCCCTCACTCTGGTGGTGGTTACTCATCTGGTTCTCTCAAAAAGACTTTGGTGACATCTGTGCTCACTCAATTAAAGGGCTCTCTCCTGCATCCCAATAAGTAACTAAAGGAAAAGGTGATTCAGAAGAAAATTCAGGATTTCCACTGTGCCTGTGTCAGGAGAGAACATGGCAGTCTTATAAAGACTGGGTCATCTTGGGTGATCTTACCCATGAATGGGAGACGGGCAACTGGGGCACAGGGCTCTGCGGCAAGTCGTGATCCTCTTCAGAGATGCCCCTTGCTCCTCTTTCTTTGCGCCCCTGCCACCCATTCCTTCACGTGCTCGTGCGTCCAGGACGTGCCCGTGCGTCCAGGACGTGCCCTAGGCAGAGTTGCAGTGGGAGGGCTCAGGCTGAGGCCCCTCACCGCAAGGAACTTGGCAGTGACCCTAGGATAGGAGCCATCAAGTAAAGATGGATATACAGAAAAACAGTGTATTAAGTTAGGTTTTGGATGAAAATCCTTAAATCCTGTTTTTTTCCTCTCAAATTGCTTGCATCAGCATTATGTTTCCAAAGGCGGCGGATGAATTTTAGGTAGTTCAGTCCTACGTCATCCATTTCAAAGGCGCAGGAAGCTGTTTGAGTAGCTCTTTGCTCAGGCATTCAAGATGTTTGCTTTTCATAATTCAGCTTTTCTTTTTTATAGAACAGCTTAATGTATCACATTTCATGGGAATTTCATAAAACACAAAATGTGGTACTTGAATCAACTGTTCATTCTCATGTAGGCAAAACACAGCACAAAGGTTTCTAGGCATTATCAGGCTTGCAAAGAAAGGAAATATGTAATTTTATGGTTTTGTTTCTGAATTCCACGTGGATTACAAAATTCCTGTTACGTCAGTTGAAGTCCTAATGTGAAAGTTGCTTGGAACCGAGAAGGGCTAACCCTTTTATAAATTGTGGTTGAAATAGTAGTAACCTTCCTGACCTATTAGGAAGCACCGTCTGTTCCCCGCCTGGTTGGACAAGCAGGTGTTCTGCAAAGGCTGTGTCTGGGTGCTGTGCACTGGAGAAGGAGACAGTGGCTACTGCTTGCTCTTTGTTACCTGGTGGAGGGTTCCTGAGAGCAGTTTCCAGCCTAAGTCACCTCTGACTGTTCCCCTGGGAGCTGTGCCTGGCCGACGTCTGAGCAAGGTGGACTGTTGTCTTTTTTAAGGTTTTCTGACAAGTCCTATACTGAGAAATCAGTACAAGAGGTCTGTCCGGAAAAAGTCCAGCCATTGTTAATGTAATGAGAATGGCTTGCGCAGCACGGATGTAACCTGGCAGCTGAGGAGAGTGGACTGGAATGCACATGTGTGAACATGGGCTTCACTGTGCTAGTCAGTGGGGGCGGTAGACGCCATTGAATGAGCATGTGTACTGTGTGGCTGTCACATTCAAAATGACCAAGCAAATAGACCAATGAATCTGCATCACGTTTTGCGCTAAGCTTAAACACTCCTCAGCAGAAACTATTTGCATGATTCAGAAGGCCGCAGCCGTGGGCCACTGGTGATGCACAGCTTCATCGGGACAATGCGCCTGCTCAAGCATCACGTCTTGTGTGGAGTTTTTGGCAAAATATCAAATCACCCAGGTGACTCAGCACCCCTACAGCCCAGATTTGATGCCCTGTGACTTCTGGCTTTTCCTAAAACTAAAATCACCTTTGAAAGGGAAGAGATTTCAGACCATCCATGAGATTTGGGAAAATATGACAGGGCAGCTGATGGCGATTAGGAGAACTGTGTGAGGTCCCAAGGTGCCTGCTTTGAAGGGGACTAAGATGTCAGTGTCCTATGTATACTGTTTCTTTTATCTTCAGTAAATGTGTCTATTCTTCCTGGCACATGGATGGATACTTTCTGGACAGACCTTGTACTTCCTCATAAAAAAGGATTTATTTAAAAGGTACTTCAGGTGTTCTGCAGGTGTTCCCTCCACTGCCAGATCTCGAGAGATGGAAGCAATAGAACCTGTTTTGTAACCTAATGAATTCCTTGAATAGGTTTGTTGGTGGTAGGACAGTATAGGAGGAAATGGTTTGGGGCTGTTTTTCCCCATGGGGTTGACAGGAAAGGTGGAGGGCATACATGACCTTCCCAAGGCCACTGTCTCTGTCATCTTGTGGATTTTATGTCCCCTGAGTGCTGTGGTGTCTCCTGACAGTTACCGTCAGAGCCCCTTTGGCCTCTGTGTATAACCAGCCACAGGGCATGTTCGCTGTCTTGGCATGTGGTAGTGGAACTGGAAGACATATTTACATCACCAAGGGGGTGAGACAGCCTCTACTCTGGCTCTGTGTTGGGGTGCACATGAAATAGCTGAGTGGGCGGGTCTGATCCACTGTGCACTTGAGCTCTTTGCTTTATCCATGCTGACCCTTCTGCCTCCTCCTCCTCGGCTTACTGTAGGGTCTCTCTTTACCCCTTGTGATACCCTTCCCATGAGGCATTCTGGGGAGCCCTTCCTAAAGCCCTCTGGGAGTGTGGCCTTCCCACCTCACAGCATATTTGTGACCATCTGTCCCCTTGTCCTTCTCCCTGACTAGCCAAGACCTCCTTGATGATCAGACACTCTGATCTGCACCTGGATCCCCCGTACCCCACTTTGAACAGGTACCTCATGTGCCTGGTGCTTGCCAGGCGCTTCAGTAAAGGAATCAAGCAGTAACCGTTGTCCAGAGAATGTCAGAGGGACAACGAACCCATGCCACAAGGACAAGGCAAAGACGGCTCAGAATTAAAAGCTAGAAAAACAGGAGGGAAAAACTCACAAGAGATGACCATGATCCTAGCCAAAGCCATGCCCACGCACATGTGAGCATTTAGATGGAACCTCAGCACACATGGTTTGTCCCATTCAGGTTGCCATATTAGGGTTTGTGAGCCTGAAATGATTAACCCCATTCTGGGCTTTTTGAATGGTTTGATCAGAACAGAGTGCTCTGCATTCCTGATCAGAACCCTGTGTTTCTCAGGAATGAAGTCTGTCCTTCTGTTATACTCTTTTCCCCCTTGAGCAAAGGCATGGTGCCGAAAGAGCCCAAGGGCAGAGCAGAATGTCCTGGCCCAGTCCCCTTCGAGGTCATGAGCACCCAAGGCTGGGTATCTAAGCTGGTGTCTCCTGTCTCTCTGGCTTCCGCTTTTAGCCGTGGGTTGTGTGGAGAGTTCACCTCCTGGTCTTCTGGGGGCTGGGCGATCTCATTTGCAAGGTGTTTATTCAAAGCCAGTACCTTGTGCACAGCTGAATGCCTTTGACATTCTTTGTTAACTAGACAAGAGAACATGACTGTTTTGTCATATTATGCCTTGGAGGTAGGTGTTGGATGTTGAGAAAAAGTTGACTTCATTGCACAGCTTCTGCTCCTTTAGAAACCTGGTCTTGTGTACATTACCTCACCTATTTCCACACCTGCCTCTGTGCCAGTGGGCCATGCCAAATCACCACTCACCTTGCTTCTGACACACTCGAGAGCCTGCTGATGGATTGGTGTCAGCTGGGCAGAAAGCTGCACATCGAGAGGAACCCCATATACTCTCTGGGGGGATTCTTACCCCAAGCAGACGTTACCATCATTTGCTATAAAGAGGGTGTGTGGAGGCAGATGGCTTACTTGGAGTTTTATAAATAGATGTAGCTGTTGGTGATACGCAGGCTGGCTTTGGATGTTGCTTCTCTAGATATAGCTAAACACCAGAATGTTGAGCTCTGAAAATCCTATTGCTAGGAGGTTCCTGTGGTTGTTCTGGAAACGTGGCAGCATTCAAGGACAGATGGATTTAAATTCGGATTCCCTAACAGCCTGACAGAATTTGACATGTGCCTGTGTCTGCTGCTTTTTGTTTAGTTGACTGCTGGTGAGGCAGAGGTCATGCATTTTTCTCCCTGGTTCGGATTTGGGAGCAGACTATTTCGGCCACTTGCTTTTCAGTGGGAGAGCGTCTTCCTTGAATAAGTGCATTTTGCTTTCTGATTTTTCTTTTCAACACAAGAAACTGAAGAGATATAGGTTTGGGGGGAGTATTTTCCTATCCTATGTCATTTAAATATGTGAAAAGGCTAAGGCAGTCTAAAGCTTGAAAAGCCCGCATAATTCAGAGTGGAAATCCATGCCCAACAGTGGAGTCACTTCATGGGTGCAGTTCCTGCTGGGCTCTGGAGCAGTGGGCACTGTGAGGATTGGCTAGATTTGGGAGCACCACTTTTGACCTTGAGAGCCTCTGCTCATTGAGAGGCCCCAGCCACCGTGGATGGGATGTTTGCTCATGTGGGGGTGGAAGACAGGAACTGTGGCCTGCAGGGTCTGTACCCGCACCCACGGAAGGCAATGGGACTCTGGGGTGCCTCTGCCAGGGTATGGCTCCCCTGCCCCCCAGTGAGCACTAGGCTAACTGCGTGGGGAGCAGGGGCTGTTGGGGGTGGGGACAGATGACTCAGCATCATGAGGATGGGCTGTATTTCAGTCTGAGGTGGGAGACATACTCTCATCTGTTTATTACTTCTCTCATCAGTCATAGTTGTAATTAAAATTATTTTGAAATATATTGGACTTATAAAGGCATAAGGTATAATAAAAGCAAACCACATGCAGCTTAAGACAGGCATCACCAGGACATGATTTGGCCTTTCTTAATGTGTGTGCCCAGTAGTGCCTCCCCTGCACTCCAATCTTCCTTGCTTGGTGCTTCCTTGCTGGGTGCAGGGGTGACATAGTCTGTCACATCATGTGTATTGCTCAGCAGGAGTTTCTGTCCTCTGTCCACCGACCAGGACAGGGCTTCACCCACTTTGTTCAGCACAGAGTCTTGTCCATGTGCGTGGTTTTGAAAGGATGAGTGAACATAACGAAGTGAGACTCATTAGTTGGCTAACGTGGCCCCGCCTCTCAGTTTCCACTGCCGGACAGCATTCTGTTGTGTGAGCTTATTGCAGTTATTGAATGGTTCTCAGGTTGGTCCACATTTAGGTTGTGTCCAGTGTTTTGAAACTGGAGACATTGCTAACATGTGCATTCTTGTTATGTTTCCTTGGACAGACATGGGGATTTTTCTAGGGTATACACAGAGCAGTGAGTGGCTGGGCCCAGGGTGTTTTCACATTTATTCTACAACGTGCTGAGTGTTTCCCAGCCCGAGTCAGAGCTGCTGCTTCTGGACATGGGCGTCGGGGTGCTTCTTCCTGTGGAGCTTGGATTCTGAGCTCTGTTCTCCCTGAGGTCCCTGTGGTGAGTGGCATGTGACTGGGGTGGCCGGTGACCCTAGTCCTGGAGTCTTTGGGCTGGGAAGAGACTTTTCCTTGGCCTGTTTCCACCAGCCCTCAGGGCCTTGCCTCTGTGACCATTCTAGTTCAGTGTCCCACCCAGTGGCTGGCCCTGCCTGGCTGAACGCAGGGTGTTAGAGCCAGAAGGCGCCTTAGGGGACTCCTCATCGGCCTTCTCACAGAGAAATGGGAGCCGGGAGGGCTGAAGGGACGTGCCCATGGTCTCGCAGCTGTCACAGCCACTCCTCACTCCTACCCCCGGTGAAGCTTTCCTTTTCCTGTTGCTGACGCTATTGGCCCCTTCGCTTTTTCTTTCAGTGGTGACTCCTATTTCAGTAGTCATGCCATCTCTGCTCTGTGACACTCCGGTCATTGGGCACTTATCCCTCCTGTGTTATTCCCAGCTGGCCCGTCCCTCCCTCCCTCCCTGAACCGCTAAAGGCACTTCTTGTGTCATCTGGAGGCACAGAGTGTCTGTGGGGGTCCTTCGCAGCCCCGAA
This sequence comes from Tonatia bakeri, assembly GCA_004024845.1. Taxonomy (NCBI): domain Eukaryota; kingdom Metazoa; phylum Chordata; class Mammalia; order Chiroptera; family Phyllostomidae; genus Tonatia; species Tonatia bakeri. Next base: position 19,781 of record PVIA01007976.1, read on the forward strand.
GATTACAGGAATTCCTTGGTTTAAAAGGAGCAGGGTTGATATTTTAAAAGGGTGCCTTGAATACCCTGTGGATGCAACAGAATTTAGAAGAACAGATCATATACCCATGTAAGTCTGGAAAAATATCTCCAAAATGGAAATCCCTGAGGGTGACTCTTGGTGCAACACTGACCCCCACCTCCAGCTGTCTACGGCCCACAGAACTGGCCCCATGAGCAACTTAGAGGCAGATGCCCAGAATCAGAGTCATTTGCCAATGGCTGGCTCCTCGCAGGTTTTCCCGGGCATCACGGGCTGCCCTGCACGGCCCTTCTGCATGCCTGTGTCCTTTCACCAGCTCTTGTACCTTCTTGTTGAGGAGGGTCTCATACCCGCCCTCTGCTCTCATGCCCACCCTCAGCCTAGCTGCCAGCCTGCTTTTATCTGCCCCTGGAGAAACCTCCCTACCATGCGGCTTGGATGACGTCATTGCAGGAAAACCCTGAGGTCCTCCCATGCCCCAAATCTTGCCCCTGCTGTTTTTCTCTATAACTATAATTTGGGACATCAGCAAGGCTCTGTAATTTTAAGGCTCAAAGTACGCTAAAATATGGAGTTTCATTTCTCAGTTCAGTGTACATATAGCAGAGATTGCCACGATTCAGAATGTCTGTAGTCTTGGTCTGCATATTTGGGAAGCTCTTGGGCCCTCACCCTCCCCTTACCCCAGCCACTGGCCTCCAGTCCCACGTCCCTGGAAGACAGAAGGTAGGAAGGGGAGCCACCAGAGTGGCCTCTGTAGGCTCCTGGTGTGAGGGTGACCAGCTGAGGCGTCTTTGGGGTGTCATGGCTGGTGGAAGGAGCTGCTGCAGCTGCTGGCCTTGTTCTCAGCTCGGCACAGGTGCCCCGGGGTTTTCCTCCTGACCAGAAAAACCTGCGAGGCTCTTGCCTGCTCTGCTGCTGGAAACCCAGCTTCCCCCAGGACCGCTGTGAGTCACCCGCAGAGCTGCTTGTGGAAGAAACCAGGGGCTTCCATGCATTACTCCACAAACCCTGGGGTTCCCCTGAGGCCTCACAGGGCCCACCCCTACGTCAGCCTCAGAGTCTCACCTTTGGTCTGGTTTATGTTCTCGGCTTGCGTATAAGGTTGTGAAAAAGGTTCAACAGAACCGTAAGACACTGAACAGTCAGAACAACTGTTAGATGAGATGAAACAGTGTCTCATCCCGTGGTTCAGCGCCCTCCACGACAGGCCTCCCCCAGCATGACGCTGCCTGGCGGTGTTCCCACCTGGTTATCCTTGGTGGGGGCTTTGTGAGGACCCCACCCCCTGTGATGCTGTCCAGTGTGTCCTCTGCACGGTGTTGTGCCTTCTGGCTGGGTACTGTCATCAGGACTGAGGTCCATGCCTGTGGGTCACTGGGTTCTGGGGCAGTCGCTGTTGTCGCCCCACCAAGGGCCTTCCCTCGCCCATTTCTCCGTTTCAAGAGACCGGCCCCTGGCCCCTGGCCCCTGGCTCCAGAGTGGAGATGCCGTGTATGTCCCTGAAACAACCCCCTGTGGGCGGCCCCTCTCTGCCTCCAAGTCACTTTTACTCTCTGGAGCTACCCAGGGGCCCGTGCGTTTAGTCTTTGTGCCCACATGCTCCCAGAGCCAGAGGAATAGGGAAGGGTCAGGAAAGGGGATGCATGAGAGGGGAAGGTTATATTTTTAGGTCTAAGCACGGGGTTCAGTTGTGTGGCTCATTGTAGAAAGAGAATTAAAGAGGCAGTTCTATTGCCTGGCCTCATCTATTCTGCCATTGGTTCACGTATGTAGTGTCTTCCTCAGGCAGCCTTGGGTACCTAGAGTGAGGAAGCAATTCTCTACAACAGGAGGCGGATGAGGGTTGCACCCCAACAGATGGGGTGGAGTAGGGTGAGGTGCAGTTGGAAAACATCTGACCTAGGGAACTATACAATGTGGAAGCTTCTAGGCAAAGTACTGCAGTGATCAAATTCATTCACAGAAATTTATTGAGAGGCTGCTGAGGGCTGGGCCTAGAGATAAAGAAGTAAGATAAAGGCTGGCTGGGGAAACAGATAGAGCAAAAGTGCACCCTCTTGTCCTCACAAGGTCAGTGTTGAAACAGCAGAATACCTGGGGGTGCTGTGGGCCCCAAGTGGCAACTAACCCAGCTAGGGGCCAGCAGGGGGCAGGGAAGAGGTGGTGACATGTGAGGATGGAGGGCACAGGTTAAGGGCAGGAGGCTTATGTGATCGTGATTGGCAAGGGGACAGGAGAATAAAGACGCAAGGGCAAGGGACAGCATAATGCCTCCCGCAGCTGCTGGGCAGTCAGAGCAGGCATGAGGCACACCGGGGCTGGAGGCAGGGAGGGCCCGATGGTGCCGGGTGTTGGGCGTCCTGTAGAGCAGCTGGGACTCAGGTGTGCGGTGGAGAGCAGGGTGTTCAGAGGGTATGGGAGGGCTGGCCATGGTCCAGATCTGCCCAGGGTATCACCCTGGGACTGTGGCAGTGAAGTGGGGGGAGCAAGCATGGCAGTGGGTGAGAGACGGGAAGGCCCTGACTGAAGCAGTGGGATAAGGAGCCGCTGTGTCCCAGCCAGGTGGTAAAAGCGTCCTTGTCTGCTGGTGCGGGGCTTGCGGGCAAGAGCGGCATCAGGTGACTAATAGGTACCAAGCCAGAGTTGAGGTACACAGTGACATCACCAAGTGAGGCAGAGAGAGGGGTGCAGGGAGTAGTCTGAGGGGTGTGTTTGAGTGGATGGAGGCTCACGGACATCTATGTGGAAATGTCAGTGGGCAGTTGGAGATATGATCTAAAACTCAAGGGGGAGGTTGGAACAGGTGTTACAGGGTTTGGGCAGCATCATGGTTCTCCAGGTGACAGAGGGGCAGGGTGTGGCCCTTGAGGGTGGCTCCAGCCCTGTCAGCCGGGGTGCCAGACTTTGGTGGGCTGTGCCGCCTCTGTGACCTGATGATTGGCAGGATGGGGTGTGGCTGATTTAGCACGGGGGGCCCCCTGAAATCAGTATCAGGCCCAAGGTGGGCAGGAACCATGTCTAGCACTCAACACTGAGAAGCAGGGGTGAGGGCACAGCTTGGCGACTGGAGTCTGCAGGGGGCAGAGGAGGGAACCAGCAGCCGCAAGGGAGCAGAAAGTAAATAGTCAGAGAGGCAGGATGAAGTCCCCAGGACAGAGTTGTCCCAGCAACCCAAGGCCAGCCTGTCAGGGGCCCGGGCTGCAGACTATAGTGGGCCTGCACTCTGAGTACTCAAGTCACAGGTGAGGCGGGAACACTGGTGCTTCCTCAGTGGAAACCAAGAGCTCTGAAGGGCCTTAGAACTTGATTTGGGCCACTTATCGAAGATAACAGCCAGGTTTTAGTACCAGGAACCAGCAATTCTCAAAGGCACGTCTTCATTTGTAAATGGGATAATGCAAGTATCCCCTTGGTAGCCTGCAGGATTGAATGAGTGCACGTGTGTGGGGCACTTAGATTTGTCCCAGCACAACGCAAGTGAGGGCTGTGGAGACGCTCGCTCGGCTACGGGCATGTCTGGAAGAAGAGACAGGCCCGGGATGGAGGAGGCGGCTCTGGTCAGCCCCGAAGATGAACTCGCCTTCCTCGGACAGTTACTGAGCACGGGCTCTCTAAGGGGCGCGTTGCTGAAACAGGCGCTGCCCAGAAGTGCTCGTCTTCAAGGTGCCCTGTTGGCTGCGGCTCGGCCGGGCGGCGCGGGATGAGGCTCCTGCAGGGTCTGAGGGCCTTGCTGGTGGTCTCCGGACAGGCTCACAAAGAGTGAGCACGGTGACCACTGTGGAAACCAGGGGGACTGCGGACTCGGTGGGCGGTTCTTGGCTACGTCGTGGTGAAGGGCCACCTCACGAAGGCTAGCTGGGAAGGTGACTTAATGTCTTAGTTGCTGAAGAAGGCATGGCACAGCCTGCCCTGCCCTTCAGGGCTCACACAGAAATTGTAAGGTAAGAACCTCCAACACTAGAGGCTCCCAGAGGGGGTGTGTGTGTGTGTGTGTGTGTGTGTGTGTGTGTGTACACAGAATGGGAGTGGGGAACAGGAAACTGAATGATGTGATATGTTATCTAAAATGCTTAGTATTGTTGAGAAATATTTTCCTGTTAGCATTAAGAATGCCACAATTAGAGGGTCATTTGGACTAATTTCCCACCCATGATGGCTGAGTGTCCTACCTCTAGGTGTCACATCCCCTGAGTGGTGGCCCATCCCTATTTGGACACTTCTGACTAACAGAAGTCCTTCCTTCCGGGAATCTGCACCATTGTAACACCCTCCTCTTGTCCCTGGATGTGGGACATGCAGCAGCTCTAATCCTCACTCCAGTGACAGCCCTTGACACAACTACATACCATGGTCACAGTCCTGCTGCCTGTTCTCTGGGGTTTAGGAGAAGACAGATCCACAGTTAAGTCAGGACATGGCCCCTGCCTGTCCCTGGTAATGCTATGCTGTGTTTCCAGTAGTGAGAGAGGCGGTGGCCTCTCATGGCCAGCAGTGGATGAAAGAGGGTGGGCCTCAGAGCACCGAGTGACACAGAGGAAGGGACATTCCTGCAGCTGATCCTGGGAGGAACTGGCCCCACCCAGGGTGACCATCAGAGATGGAATTTTATTAGTGTGGCTCATAAGTTCAACATCTGAATATCTAATCATCTTGGGTCATTACTGTCGATCAGTACCTTCGAGGGTATCCCAAGTACCTTTGAAAGACATGCAGGAACTGAGTTGCCTGCTTATTTCGCCTTTTCCCTGTTTTGCAAAGCTCTGGGGATGCCCCTTCCCCCGACCCATGCTAGAGAGGGGGTGTTTCCCTGGTGCTAACTTGCAAGCCCCAGGTCTAGCTTTCACTTGACTATAAATGTGCAGTCCTTAGAAGGCTATTCAAAACACTCAGGACCATCTGCGAAAGTCGACCCCACCGTGGGGGCAGCAAGGCAGGGAGACCCTACTGGGCCTGTCCGAGCCACTTTGATGTCTTTATAATGTTTTTCTTCTTGTGTTTCTTGTTTTACTAACTTGCCCCATTTGTTCCTTCAAACCCCACCCCACTGCTTCCCTAGGAAACCCATTTTTTTCTGATTAAAAATATGTTACAAAACCCCAAAACTTAGCATTACCAAAACAATGCTACCTGTGATATTGGGCTGTGAGCTAATATGCAGGCTCAATAGGTTGGTCAGCTCTTGAGTTCAATGTGCATTTTTCACTCTCCAAGAGTCAAGTCTCTAGACCGATAACTTCATCCTAGGTCAGGACACCCAGGATGGGTCCCCCACTGATGCCCAGCTGGCAGAAGCCAGCTCGCTTGTTCCCGGGTTCCTATTCCTCCCCACACTTCATCCCTCTTGCCTCCGACAGTCACTTCTGAGTCGTGCTGTGGGGAAGTAAAAGGTTAATTTGAGGTCTGAACACTTGAAAGTCATCAAAAGTAAAACACTGGGTCAGGGAAGAAAACACTTAGTAGGAATCCCTTCACTCAGGTCCCACATTGTTTTATTTTGTCTGAAGACAGAAGAACTCTTAGACTGAGAATAGTTTAAAATACATACACCTGTTACTTTCAAGTTATGGAATCACATGGGTAAATTAGTGTTACTGAATTGTGCTTTAATGAGCAAATATTTAAAGTTCACATATTTTATTTCTCTGAATGCTTTAACAATATTTATCCCAAGTTATTAATTTTTTGCCACTCTATTTATATTATTGATTTGTACCAAAGGTCAACAAATTTTGCTCTGTAAAGGACCAGAAATGAAATATTTTAGGCATTTTGGACTAAGAAGCAAAATTGAGATATTGAGTAGGGATTTCTATGATGAGAGAGAAAGAAAGTTTGCAGACTTTTTATAGACTAGGTTCAAAATATAATAATAATAAGTGAGTACAATGGTTTTATAATGCAGGTTTACTAATAATATGACTGAAATTTTGGTGGGGGGAGATAACATTTATTTTGATTTAGGTTCAAAATTAGTATTTTCTATCAGCAAATTGGCTGCAAATATTTACCTGTAGAAAACCGTTCTTAGCTCACACGCAGCACGGAAACAAGTGGTGAACCAGATTCGGCCCGCGGGCTGTGGTTTGCCGACTCCTGATCTATACAAATGAGTAGCTTGAGAAAGTCACCTCTCCTCCCACGAACCGGGGCTAGGTATCTGTCTGTCTGGTCTCACACAAACACAGTTTTACCCAACTTCATGGTCTCTTAATGCTTGTGAACTTCGTGACCCCTTGATTTTACATCATTGTTCTGTGTGTTTGTATGATGTTACAAATACGTTTGGGTGACTTCCTGTCATTAACAGAAACAGATTTGAGGAGGTTGGTGCCCCACTGAGCCCACTTAGGCATTCCAGAATCAGCTGAGACAGGCTCTCCCCTTCTTAACGCTTCCTGCTGGGCGCACAGTTGGCTCCCTGTGTTCCCTCCATCTAGGCCCCATGCTGGTCCTGCGTGTGTGCAAATGACTCTGCCCTGCCTCTGTGACAGGGGCCACTTGCCGGAGGAGCTGCCCTAAGCACAGACCCCTTCAGGGAGGAGGTGGGAAGGGCTGGTTCCCACACTCCTGTCTGCTTCGGCTGCTCCGAGGCCGCCTCACCCCTGGCCAGTCGGGGCGCACTACTTCTGCTAGCAATCCTGGCCCCAGTACAGATGCCTGGGAAATATTCCTTTTTCCCCCTTAGTTCAGCTAAAATAGTGCAATTTTTCAAATGGAATGTTTTCTAGAATTAACAATATAAAAGGAAAGGAAAACAAATATGAGAAAGGTAGCTTTTCAGAATCAGAGTTTGATTAAAACATTCTGACCTGACTGAAATCTGACATGGCCTTGGTTTCCCCTGAGTACAGGCCTCCTTCCCCTCCTTGCCCTTCCTGTTTGAAAATCTAGGCTTCTGCCTGCACTGCCTGCAACTGCCTGCCTACGGCGTGGGGTTTAGATTTCAGGTTGCTGCTGCCGTGTTGGGTAGTCAGGCTGGCCTGTCTCCACTGCAGACACAACACCAATTCTCCCACCATGACCATCGTGTACTTCTGGGGGCTCTGGCCTGTGAGGTCCTTGGAGACGCTCCATCATTCACACTTGCTATGGGCCAAGGACCCCAAGTTTTCTAGCTTTCTTTGGATGCTCATTTGTCACTGTGATGTTAAACTGTTGCTCTGGGTTTCTCCACTGCAGCATCCAGTCTCCTCTCAGTTCTCCGTGCTATTCTCAGATGGAGGACGTTTATCCCCCCAGGAGTCAGTCAGGAATTGGATATCTGTCTCCCCCTTCCTGGTGGCTATGAGGTTCCCTTCCTTTTCTTTGCTGGGGTGGTGCCAGAGAAGGCCAGTGGACAGTCAGAACTTTTACTACTGCTCACTTGAAACAAGACAAAAAAAATTACCAGAGACAGAGAAGGGCATTATGTAATGATGGAAAGTTCAGTCTCCCAAGAAGGCACAGTAGTAGTAAGTGTAGATGCACGAAACAACGGAGCTGCAAATCATGTGAGCAAAACTGATGGAGCTGAAGGGAGAGACAGACAAATCCACAGTTGTGGTCTGAGACTTCAATACCCCTCTCTTAACAATCAGACAGAAAATTGCAAGGATATAGAAGAATTCAGCGTCACTATCAAACATTTATAGAATGCTCTGAACAATAGCAACAGAATGCACAATCTTTTCAAAGGCCTTTGGGATATATACCAAAATGTACCATATACAGGGATCATAACAGAACCTAATAAATTTAAAAGGACTGAAATCATGTAGAGTGTGTGTTCTAACCACAAGGGAATCAAATTAGAAATCGATGACAGAGAGATAACAGGAAAATCTTCAAACCCTTGGAAACTAAACTGTACCCTTCTACATAATCGATGAATCAAAGGAGAAGTCTCAAGGGGAAATTTCTCTCTCTCTCTCTTTCTCTCAGAGAGATTTCATATATATATATATGAATGAATAAAAATGAAAAACAACACAGCAAAACTCATGGAATATATTTACTACACTAAAAACAATGCTGAGAGGGAAATTTATAGAACTAAATGTTTGGATTAGAAAATAAAAATAGCCTCAAATGAATAATCCAAGCTTCCACCTCCAGAAACGTGAGAGAGTAGAGCAAAATAACCCCAAAACAAACAAAAGGAAGGAAACAATCGCGATAAGAACAAAAGCTAATGAACCTAAAAACAGGATGACAATAGAAAAAAATCAATGAAACAAAAAATTGGTTATTTGAAAAGATCAATTAAATTGATACATCTCCAGCAGGAATGATAAGGAAATGAGAGAGGAGACACAAATTACTAACATCACAAAGGAAAGAAGGGATATCCCTACAGACCCTATAGTTCCCGTGAAGTGTGAGGGTTTTCTACAAACAACAACTTATACACAAATTTGACAACTACCTTCAAGGCCATGAACCTATTGTCCCTCAGTAGGTAAATGGTTAAACTCTGAGGCATTCATATCAAGAATACTACTTAGCAAGGAAAAAAAAAGAGCCATTTAGCACATGCAACTTGGACAGATCTCAACAGGATTTTGCTGATTGTGAAAAGCCAGTCCCTTGAGGTCACGTACTGTATGACTCCATTTATATAACATTCATAAAACAACACTATGATGAAAACCGGGTTACGGGGGGTTTAGAGATGAAGGCGGTGGGTTGTTAAGTGAGTGTGTCTGTGAAGGGGGGTAGCAGCTGGCAACCTTTGTGGTGATGGGGTGTTTTTCACCTTGCCTGTGGCAGTGTTACACGAATCTGCACTTGTGATAAAATGATAGGAACCATCCACGCATGTTATACCAGCGTGAAGCTCTTGGTTTTGGTACTGTACTAGAGCTGGGTCAGGTGTAACCTTTGGAGGAAACTGGCGAAGAGGACCTGGAACCTTCCTGTTCTACCTTTGTAATTTCCTGCATATTTATATTTCAAATTTAAAAGTTGAAAGAAAAAAAAGATCAGTTGTCGTTGTCTGTTACTTAGCTGCTGTGAAACTGCCCCCACCCTGACCAAAATTCTCTACAGGTAGCATGGGCTGCATTCACGGATTTGTTGTGTCCAGCGAAGGGACATCGTGGTCCTCATGCTGCGCAGGCTGATTAGACTCATCGTGAGTCTTGTTTGCACTCTGGACTCTGTGGGCTTGGCTGGCTGGACTCCAGGACACCACGTAGTTGAGGAACCCTGAGCAAGCCTTGCCAGGGAGGGCATGCTATGAATTTAACCATTTGAATAATTCACAGATAAAGAAGACATGAGCTATGCCATGTGCATTTCCCAAGGCCAAAACCAGGGCGAGTGGATGCAAAGGATCCAGAATGAGACTGGGCCTCAGTATAAAGAAACCTGGCCAGTGTCCAGAGAGGTCAACAGGTCATGGCTCTGCCATCGCTGAAGCACGCTTGAAGTACTGAGCAGATTCAGCGCCGCCCATCAGGCACCCTGTTCAGGTGGTGACTGCAGTGGCAGAAATGGGGATTCCACAGGCACCGTTCAAAGGCATGCCGAGGCCCTTGGCCAAGTTGTGATTAAGAAAATCCAACACTAGGTGGGTGGAGTCAGCGGTGGCAGAACCTGAAAATGGACCATGTCTCAACCATCACTATTTTGAGAAAATTAAAATTGAAGAATACTTTTTCTGGGATTATTTGGGTTTCAGTGGGATACTAGTTCCAGGGTAGCGATGGCAGGATTTGAGGGTGGCGTGACCATTGAAGCCCCCTGGAATGGAGGGCAGGGGTGAATCAGAGTGGTGGGTCTGGGGAGAGGCCTGGTTCCGATGGAGCAGTTGGGGTGTAATTCTGCTCATCTCTGCAAAGCCTCAGGGCTCAAACAAAGAGAGGCTTTGTAAAATGTTCTCGGCTGCCCCTGGCTTCATGTAGCTTGAATTTAAGAAACAACCCTTCTCATTGTGTAGCTTCAGTAAGCATGCTTTCCACAGATAAAAGCAGATTCCTCGATGATGCATGTGGAACTGCAGGTGTGGGGTGCAGTTGGTGAAAAAAGTTAGGCAGGATTGTAGGGGCTTTCGGAAAGGGAGAAATTCTGCATTTCATGTACAGGTGTCCAGTTTGGTCAGATTCCAGTTATGGTGCTAAGGTTGAGTGTCAAGGCCAATGGTAATTATTTACTTTATATTTGTCAGCATGCAGAGCTAAGTAAGACTCCAACAATATTTCTTCTTTTTGGACTAACTCTCAGAACTAAAAATTTAGGTAGTATAGAACAAAGATCATTTGCTGCCATATTAGGCACCCAGAAATTTGGGTCACCCACGCCAGGGCTTTCATAAACAGTTTGAAGGTACAGATGGGAGAAGGGTGCTCATGGTGACCCATGCAACCTAGAGATAGTGGGAGTCTTGTTGATTACATAACGTTAATGCATTTGGAGTAATGTGTTTTATAGTGCTGCCGTATTCAGCCTGTGCTTGCCTAACCAAGTCCTTTTTACCGAGCGGTAGGTACCCAATGATTTGAGCAGGCACGGGAGAGGCGGTGGGCTGGAGGAGTGTAGAAGGCGAAGGCAGAGTTGCATAAAGCAAGGACAGGAGGGGCTGCTTGGTGGGAAAGCAGCTTCCAAGGAAGCAGCGGGAAGCGCCCCATCCCAGGCCCAGCCCTGTGGTGCCTCTGCGGCAGCCCTGATTCCAGGCCCTCCGTGGCGGAGGGGAGCACGTCCAGACCCAGGGACATTCGTCCACTTGGGCTCACTTCCGCCAGCCCTTGTCTCCAGGCTGGCTCGTCCACCCCGACAGCAGTGTTTGCTTCCGTGCTGTTTCTTTACCTATTAAAGTCGCTTTTCACAGGGAGATCGTGAAAGACGTGTCGCTATGAGTTTATTTTTATTTTTTTGCTTTCAATTTCAGCAGTCAGAAATCTGAAACATAATACAGATGTCTGCGCTTTTTTAGTTTTTCATTATTTTTACATTTCATTACTCCTTCCAAATAAAGTGGGAAGTTAATCAAGTAGTCATTAAAATATAGAACTAGCCACAGGACATTAGGATGACAGGAAAGGTGTTCCCAGTTCAGGTTCTGGGCCCATAATTTCCTAAAATTGTTTTGAAGTTGACGTTTAATCTTCTGTGTCTCTTTATGGGACAAAATTAGAATTGAGCCTCAGAATTGAACTGAGCTAAATTTCTAGGCTATCCCTCTTGAGAATTCTGAGAAATTAATACCCTTTCTTTTAAGTACTCAGAGATCTTCAGGTAACAATACCCTGTGCCTGTAAAGTACCCTCATCGGGACGCTAGCCTGAGGGAGGGTGGAAGGTGTGTGCCAGCATCTCCCGGCTCCCAGGAAGTACTCCCTGCCAGTCCGGTGCTTACCAGCCCAACATCAAAGCTGTTTCTCAAAGGGGAACTTGGCTCCCAGTTTATAGTGCTGGATTTAAAAGGCCAACATACCAAGGATGGAGGTATTTATACTGAGGAAGGTTTTAATGGGTTTCCCCATAGCTCTTTGTAGAGTTAGTACCATCCTTGCCCTTTCATGATGCTGGATGCCCTGTGAAAATTAGAAGGATCGGGCTGGCGCCCAAACAGGAAGTGTAGCCCATCCTGATTTCCATGGTTGATGTGCTTTTAATCTCACAGGTGCCCAGGGTGGTAAGGGTGGCGGTGCCTTTGTTTTCTAGACTCAAGTTTCTTCCATTTATTTTTATTTTTATGAATTTAAAAAAATTTAGCATTAATTTTTTGGTAAACTCTGAGACCAATAATAGGCAACAGTTCACACTAATATCTTCTAAAAAAAGAAAGTTGTAGAAAAAACCAGTTTCAGTGAGTATTCTCTATTACTCTCGGCTTTGGTATTTATCCTTTTACCTGCTAAATACATATGGTGATACCTGAATTTTTTTTTCCTAGAATCAATTTGCTGAAAAGGACTTATATTGGAAAAATATCCACTCTGTCTTAAAATACTCTTTTTCTATTTACAAAATTTTTACCTTTTTATCTCCAAGTAGAATGGTGAATTTAGAAAAAAAATCTTAAGTTTGAGATGTGTGACAACCTTTGTAAAGGAAATAAATTTCTAAGTTGTTGGAGATAGTTTATGAAGCCTTGAAGTTTCTAGGGGAACCTGCATTGCTAAGAGAAGTCATTATATTTAAATAACATTTAGTGTATCTATAAGCTTTAAAAACATGAGGAGTGGGGAGAGGGAATGTAGTAGCTCCCTGTGCTGGTTAATTTTATGTGTCAACTTAGCAGGACCACAGAGTCCAGATGTGTGGTCAAGCATCCTTCTGGATGGTTCTGTGAGGATGTTTTTGGATGAGATTAATAGTTAAGTCAATATACTTTGAGAGAGCAGATTTCTCTTTGTAATGTGGGTGGGCCTCACCCAATCAGTCACAGCTTTGTATAGACCAACAGACTGATCTCCCTTAAGTAAGAGGGAATTCTCCAGCAGATGGCCTTTGAATTTGAACTGTAGCATTGGCTCTTCTTGGGTCTGTAGCTCACCAGCTCACCTTGGATTTGCCAGACTCCACAACTGCATGAACCAGTTCCTTAAAATCCATCCATCCATCCATCCATCCATCCTCCTTCTGTTGGGTTTCTCAGGAGAACTCTGACTAATACATCCCCTTTTTAGAGAAATCCACCAGCAGGGAAGTCTGATCAAGAGGTTAAATTGCACTGCATTTTCCTCGATCGCCCGGTTGGACTGTATACCATCACATGCTCACTCTTCCCGCTCTCTCCAGGGAGGAAAGAAAGGTCAGGGCCCTCCAAGGGGAGACTTTAATCAGTTCATGTACCTAGGATGAACAGAAGAGAACAGTCTTGAAGTTTCCACATACTGAAAGTTTTTAAAGCGACGCTGGGCTAAGGTTCTGTAGACCTAGGAGCCCTGCCACCCACTGGGGAGATTCTGGTGGAGCTCAGAAACAGGTCTAGTGTGCTGGCATTTAGGTGCGGTCCAGCCGAGTGCCATGGAGAAAGGCACCCAAGTACGTTTGCTCTCTCTACTCCTTAAATAGTATTTGGTGATATTGCCAGTGCTTAGTGTTTCAAAAACAGTTATCCTTCTTAAAATAGAAGCATTTATGGACAATGAGCATACTTCTAATCTCTTTCAGTTATCTCTGATGGAAGCTGGGCACTTTATGGCTCAAACCAGAGGAGTTGTCTGGGGTGGGGGAAGGGGTTTGACTAGAGCTGTAGCAAATTAAATCTCCATGCAAAACATAAAATCATTTAAAAGTCTTTTTATAGGCTTCTGGCACCTAGCAGGTATTCATTAAGTATGTCATGTGAATAAGAAATGCTCTGGCTGTTCCCTAGAGAGGCAGATCCATGTATTGATTTCTGCGGTGTTGTCCTGGAATATTAGAGTGGTAGGGTGCCACATGTGAGGAAAGGTGAGCCTGACCAGACTGTTCTGTAAGGAGAGAGGAGGTTTGCAGAGTTAGCAGTGGAAGCTGGCCCAGGCTCCCTGCCCCATCATCCCTGCACACTCTCCTTGTTGCTGTGCTACACTCTGCTCACCCATGGGTTGTTGATGATTAGGTGCATACGCCGTTTGCTCACTGTGTGTTGACTTTCCTTTTCACTTCGCCTTGTTTGTTTCCCATCTCATCGCATCCAGTCTGTGGGTAAATGCTTTATGAGTTGGGGCTAAAGCCCAGGCATCCTCTGCACCTGATGAATCAGATCGCGTCTTGAGTCAGCTCTTGCTGTGAGGTGTCTGGGCAGCTGAGTTACTCAGAGCCTGGGCAGCAGCAGACGCCATAGTGCTCATCGCAGTCACAGTAACCAGCTATCCCAGTGCCTCTGGCCTTAAAAAAAGTTTTGGTGAGCTGAAAAGCTGTCTACAGATTGAAAAAGCCAAGGAAAACCAACCAGAGTGTGGAGCAGTAAATGTATTTTGGAGGACACCTGGACACCAGGTGAGTGTCGGTGGGCAAGGCAGGCTTGGCAGCTAAGCGCATCCACGCCTTTCCTGCTCAGCCTCTCCCTTCCATGTCTCGCTTCCTTCCATGTCTCGCTTCCTTCCTTCACATCTTCCCCAGGCATTTTCTTCCAGCAGAGTAGTGGGTATTTTTCAAGCTGTCTATGAGCCTCTGAACAGAGAAATTTTGCAGATGATTTTAACTTTAAAACATTTAACAAAAACCAGCCTATCTTCAGAAGCTGGAATTCCTTAGATTAAAGTCTTAGGCAAATAATTTAAATGTGCTGAATCTAGTTTTTTCATTTCTACAACTGGGCTAATAGTACTGTCTACCTAGTGCTGCCATGACGATTCAGTGAGGCAGTGCTCGTCGATGATCTCAGTGTTGTGTATACCAGAGCAATAGTAGAGACAGTAATGCAAACTTTACTTGAGGCTTCAGAATGTAAACTTTATCTGTGCTCAGCATCCCCCTTTTCTCTCCCATCTTGGTCAACAAAGATTTATTTTGTGCTCAACGAACCAGGACCAGAGCAGACAATGGTGACCAAGAGAGACATGGTCCTGCCTCTTGGAACTTTCCGTTTTGGCCAAGGCAAATAGACAGGAACATATAAAGAGCATATGCAATAATGACAGGCGGTGATAAGTGCTGTGGGAGAAAGTACAGTGGGGCATCCCCCATAGGGATGGAGGCTGTTGGGTGTGAGGGGGGCGCTCCATTTGATACAGGGTGGATGGGGAAGGCCTCTGGGAAAAGGTGGTATTTCACCAAAAGAGAGTGAGCTGGAGTTTAATCTACATCCAAAATTTGAAAAGAGGTGGCTGAAGTAGTTTCCTGAGTCCTCAGCTACCAGCAAAGTTACTGATAACCCATTAGCCCAGATGTTTATCACAAAACGCTTTTTGGTTCTGGAAACAATTTCTGTGTCTGCGTGTGTGAGTACCAGTTGTGTTTTTGATGTGTAGGGAGAGTGCCTTGCCCCTGATGTGGGTTAAGTTTTAACCTTACAAAGGCACCATTGAAAGAAGAGCTCAGAAAGGTTTAGCAGAATTTAAAAGGCAGAGGACAGGGTGATGCTAGTGTCTTGTCCTCCTCCTAGCAGAGGCTGAGAGGAACTATTGAATTGTTGCTTCTTTGACATGTGGAAATAGGTAAAAACTTGACATATCTCTTTGTCTTTTAAAAATATCTGCTACTTTGGTATAAAACAATCCTGTTTAAAAACAGTTTTATGCCTCTACAGCTATCAGAGCAGCTGGGTACAGAGCTGGCTGCTTGTGAGGAGTGAGTGAGGGCTGCCCGGGAAACCTCCTTCCTAGAAGGACCCTCCATGTTTGATGTGGGCTTGCCTTTGGGAATGCAACCAGTGTGGAGCCTGTTGTGAATCTGGGTGTGTGCCGTGGTAGGTTTCCCCCTGGAGAAGTGCGTGCCAGGGCTCATTGTACAGTGAGCCCTCTTTTGTAGGTTTAAGCAGAAATCCCTTTCAGGGTGCTCCTTCTTAGGCTGTCATCCTACTGTGCTTCATCTTTTGATGTTTCCAGTAATCCTGTTTTTAGTGTTACTATAAAATGGGATTGCTTACCATCCCTAGGAGATACTGCTCCAGTTCTACACTTGATCTTAGCCAAAAGGCCGAGAAGCGATACTGCTCCAGTTCTTAGTGGCATTTTGGCTGTATTTATTCCATATTTGCGTATTTATTACTCACATTTTTTCTGTGTCCCCCCCCCCCCACACACAAGTTTCTGTCATTTGTGCTTCTGGTTTTGACATTTCATTGATGAACTGACCCAGGCAACCTCAAAGGAATTTTAAACACATGGGCGGTGGTTGCTGGTCGTCAACAGGCAGTGACTCTCTTAGGAGCACAGTTTTTCAGATGTCGGTCTATTGTCTTCTTCAGAGACAGTGGCATTAATGAGCAACTCTAGGAAGTTCCCCGTGTGCATATCCAGCAACAGGAAAAGAGTCGGACAGTCTGGAATGGCCATTAAGGAGACTTTGGGTTGTTCTCTTAGCTTGGACGTTAGGATCTCAAGTGCATGGACACGGATGAGTGTATTTGCTTGTGCACGGGTGTCTCCCTTGCACACAGTGCATTTCAGTGTCATGTTTATTGGGGGTTGTAGGAAGGTACAAGCTTGTATGGCATGAAGAAGTTGGCAATGCAGTCCAGCTTCTTGCCAAATGCTTGCCTAGTGCTTCTCTTTGAATGTCAAATGCTGGCTCCTTCAAACCCTGTTTTTCTTTTCTTTTAAAAAAATTTTTATTGTTTATTTTTTTTTTATTTAGGGGAAGTTAGTATAGAAGATCAAATTAAGACATGTGATCTAGGGACTTTAAAGTCAGTTCCCCTCATGACACACGGACTTTAGACTAACATGTCGCAGACTGGGGTGGTCTCACAGAGCTGATCCTCCCTGCCCTGAGCCTGTCTCTGAAGAGAGCCTTTCCTGGGCCCTGTCCCTGGGGGGAGTGGTGACCTGGTGGGGCAGAGAACGTGGACAAAGCCCCCGGGCAGTCCGTTGCCTGGACAAAGTCCTGGGTCTGACGCACCGACTGGGGCCGGAGAGCCTCCCGCTTCTCTTTGCTGTCTTCAAGCTGGTTGTTCAAAGCATAGAGCCAAGGCATGCAGGGGAACAACCAAAGAGAAGAAAATACCGCCTGTTTTGTTTTTCTTGCTGGGAGGTAGATTCATAACAGGTTAAAACCACCTAGTTATAAGACCAAGAACAAGGACCTTAAACACAGACTTCCACAAATACAGGAAGACAAAAGAACAGAGAGAGAAAGAACGTGGGAGGGCAGAAACCCTAGAAAAATTAAGAAAGGGAAGTGAGATTTGTGGGAACTGGTTCCCCGCTGATAGCTTTACACATTCTGCTTCTTTCCTCCCTGTGGAGGCTGTCAGGCCCAGGGCGAGTCCCTGTGGGGGCACCCGGGGGGCCAGTTCTTTCATGAAGCAACTTGTTCTGGGCTAGGCTGTGAAGCAAGAAAGGGATGAAAGCGGGGAGTGAAATCTGGGGTTGAGGAGTATTTAACGTTGCAGTTCATTCATTCAGCGAACAAACCATTCATTGCAAGTTGACAGCTGGCCGGGTACTGTGTTTAGCTCTGGGAGTGCAGTGATTCCTGGGTGAGGTTGCAGGAAGCTCCGCGCTGATTTGCTGAGGAGAGTGTGTTTGTTATGTCGTTGTTTCCTTTTCAGTCCGTAGAATATGTTCCTGTTTTGTTAGGTGCCACCATTAATTTTTCTAAATGCTTTTGAGGTAGAACTGGACCTGTGATAAGCTGTACATGTTTAAAGTGTACAGATGTCTTGAGGTGTGTATACACTGGTGAAGCCATTGTCCTCGTGATCCTTTGTAGTTCCTCTAATCCCCAACCCCACCTGTCCCTTCCCCAGGCACCCTCTGCTCTCCTCTCTGTCACCACATATTAGTTTGTACTCCTTAAACCTGACATAAGTTGAGGCAAGTGGTATGCATTCTGTTCTTGTCTGACTTCTTTCACTCATCATCATTATTTTGAAATTGACCTGTGTAGCATGTTATAGTTCATTCCTTTTGATGCTGAGTGGCATCCTATTGTATGGCCATTTTTTTGAAGATTTTATTTATTTATTTTCAGAGAGGGAAGGGAGAGGGAGAGAGAGAGAGAGAGAAACATCAATGTGCGGTTGCTGGGGGACATGGCCTACAACCTAGGCATGTGCCCTGATTGGGAATCGAACCTGCGATGCCTGGTTCGCAGTCCACACTCAATCCACTGAGCTACGCCAGCCAGGGCTATAAACCACAATTTTTTTAAGTGTTTATATATCAATGGACATTTGGGGGTTTCCAGTTTCAGACTATTCAAAATAAAGCTGTTGTAAACATTAGTGTACAAGTACTTTTATATGCATATGCTTTCATTTTTCTGTGGAAAATACCTAAGAGGGAATTGTTGAATCATTAGGTAGATGTAGGTTGATTTCTTCTTAAAACACAGACTTGTCCAAAGTGGTTGTACGATTTCACATGCCCACCACTACTGTACGAGAGTCCAGTTCTCATACATCTTTCCAGCATTTGGTGGGGTTAGTCTGTTAAGTGTTAGCCAGTGTGGTGGTGAGTGGTGGTCACTCACTGGGGTTTTACCTTCTGTTCGCCTAATGACTAAT
This sequence comes from Tonatia bakeri, assembly GCA_004024845.1. Classification (NCBI taxonomy): domain Eukaryota; kingdom Metazoa; phylum Chordata; class Mammalia; order Chiroptera; family Phyllostomidae; genus Tonatia; species Tonatia bakeri. The sequence continues at coordinate 37,886 of PVIA01007976.1, forward strand.
GAGGTCGAACGTCTTTTCCTCTGTGCTTATTTGCGATCCAGCTGTTTCCTTTAGCTGAAGTGTTTGTTCACATCTTTTGCTGAATTTTAAGTGGAACTATCTGCTTCTTACTGTTTTATATTTATTTTGTTTTTGTACTTACATTTTACTTTTGAGTTTTGAAAGTTCTTTATATGTTCCAGACACAGGTCCTTTCTCAGGTATGTTATTGGCAGGTATTTCCCCCAGTCTGTGGCTTGTCTTTTCTCAGCGGTGTCTTTCAAGGGGCAGACATCTTTAATTTTGAAGAGTCTGACTTATCAAACTTTTTCTTACATGGACTCTGCATTCCGCATCACGTCTAAGAAATCATCACCTAACTCAAGGTCACAAAGATTTACTCCCATATGTTCTTTTAGGTTTATAATTTTAGATTTTAAGTTTTATATCTATAACCTATTTTGAGTGAATCTTTGCATATGGAATGGATCAAAGCTTCCCCCCCGCCCATGTATGAATAATGGTTCCTGTACCGTTTGTTGGAAAACAAAATACAGAACTGTGTAAGGGTCAGAGGTTAACGTGTGTGCAGTCAGAAGAGGCGTTACCTCGGCAGGAGGAGAAAGACGTAAGTGCCGAGCGCTGTGCAGAGGAGCTTCAACTATATACTATTGATTTTCATTTCTTAAGGTTAATAACATGTCCACGGGTATATATCTGTTTTTCTTTATACCTCTTTCTGTGCTTTTAATATTTTAGAATAAATTTTTTAAAAGAATTATCAAAGTGTGATAGGGAAGAAATGACACTGTTATTGTAACTTTATTACAATGTACGTGAAATGGTATAATATCACTTGAAGAAAGTCTGTAATAAGTTAAATGTGTGTACTGTAAACCTTAAAGCAACCACAAAAATAACAGTTACATGTAGATAAAACAACAAAAAAAGATTTAAACATTAAAAACAAATAACCCAAAACAAGCAGAAGAAAAAGAGAAAAATGTAATAAAGTACAGTTAGAACAAAGAGAAAATAGCAAAACAATAAGTTTAAACCCAAACATATAATTCATCACATTAAATACAATTGTTTTAAACACTCAATAATTTAAATTCAGATTATGTATTTTTTAAAAAGTGAGACCCAATTTTCCTATAAAGATAAAAATAAGATGAAGGTGACAGGGTGGAGAAAAGCTAAGCCGTGCTGATGCCAACCCGAAGACTATGTTAGTGTCAGACAAGATATACGGTAAATGAAGATCGCCAGGGATGAAGAATGCCATTTCAGAACAATAAAGTGGCCGATCTGTCAAGTCGAAATAACAGTCCTAAATGTTTCTGCACATAATGACAGAGCTTCAAAGTACCTGAAGCAAAAATGGACAGAGGTGAAAGGAGAGAGAGAAAAACCCACAATTAGAGTTGGAAACGTTAGCACTGCTCTTGCAGTGATCTATAGAACAAGTAGACAAAAAATCAGTAAGAATATAGAACACTGACATTGACACAAAACTATCCGTCAACTTGACCCAGCTGACATTTATAGAACATTCTACCCGACGACATCAGAATGCATTCTCCTCACATGCCCGTGGACAGACCGGATTCTGGCCTGCTTTAATGTCCTTATCTAAGATAGTAAAATCTGTGTCTGTTCTGTTTAGTTTTGATTAATTTTTCTTCAAACTAGGGACATGTTTTCCTGCTTCTCTGGATGCCTGATAGTTTTTAATTGAATTTCAGACACTGAATTTTACCTCGTTGCACGTTGATATTTTTGTATCCTTACGAACATTTGGAAAGTTCGTTTTGGGACACAGTTAAGTTACTTGGAAATAGTTTGATCCTTTTGGGTTTTGCTTTTAAGATGAGTTAGGTGGCATCAGAGAAGCACTTACTGGAGGACTAGTTATTCCCCCCAACTAAGACAGGATCCTCTGAGTCCTGTACCCACTGCTCCATGAATTATGAGGTTTTCTGGTCTGGCTGGGGGACTAGCCTTGTGTGAGCACTAAGTGCTGTTCCTTCTAATCTTTCCGGGCAGCTTTCCCTGGCTTCAGGTACTTGCATGCACTGATTGGTCCCCCTGCTGAGTACTCAAAGGGGACCCTCTGGAGATTTCCAAGTTCTTTCTGTGGGCAGCTCTCTCTCATACTTGGTTCTGCAAATTCTGTCTTGCTTTCCCAGGTCTCCCAACTCAGGGAGTCTGATGACCTTCCTCAGGGTCTCCTTCCCTGGGTCAAGGCCTGGAAGTTTTCTTAAGGCCGCAAACTGGGGTTTAACATATTTTAAGCAGAAGGGGAAAGCTGATGCCTCTTCTTTAATTTGGGCTAGAAACAGTAGTCTCGTAACCATTTGTATTTAAAATGCATTGACAATGTATAATGACTCACAAAAAAATGATCAAACTTTTTGACCTATAATCCTACCTCTGGGAACATATCTTAAGTAATTCTGAAAATTAAAACATATGCACAAAAAAAATTATGTGTCACATTATCTGCAATGGAGAATGAGAAGAAATCTGTTTCAGAAATGGAGAGAGGTCAAAGTCCAGGCACATTTATGCAGTGAAATATTTGGGGGTTATTTCAAATGTCAATTTCAAAGATTTTCAACAGTAAAAACGTTCACTATCTAATATTCCATAGTATATTATCGTCACAACCTCATAAAACATTTGTTCGGATGAAGACCAGAAGACAGAGCGTTTTAGGGAGATTGAATTGAGTAGCTTCTTCTGCTTTAAAGAATATATTCATTGTTGTATCAGAATCTGTCAATTTGGAATTTATTTGATAATTGTTCATTTTAAATTTATTATAAAATATTAAAAGCATACAAATAGGCGTAAAGAAAAATGGGATACCGTATTTTTTGGACAATAAGACGCACCTAGGTTTTAGAGGAGGAAAATAGGAAAAAAAATTTTGAAGCTAAAAATGTGGTAAAATATTTAATAACATAAATAACATAATATTTCACCAATGTAAATGTAAACAGAACTCAACAACAGCATTCACAACCATTATTCCTCCCAAATTGGTGGGGGGGGGGTGGTCTTATAGTCCAAAAAATACAGTAAATACCTGTGGACACACTATTCGCCTTACGGACATCAAATCAACAGTGCAGCCAAAGCTCCTCCCTCACACAGAGCTCCGCAGTTGCTTCTCCTTCCTGTCCACTCTCCTGACCTCGTGTGTGTTCGTCTCCGATTCTTCCGTGGCACTGGGTATATGTTTGCAGAGTGTTTGTAGCTGTATTTTTTTGTGGCTCGATAAGGAGAAAGGCTGATCCTGTGCATTCGTTCTTGCTGGAGAGGGGCATGTCTGCGTATGGGCACACTTTCACGGGCCATCTCCTGCAGGTGGACATTTACGCTGCCCCAGTTTCTCAGTGCTACTGACCTTGATGTTATGAAGACTCTTGTGCATGTCTCCTTGTGCAGGTGTGTGTTTCTCTAGGCTGGACCGAGCACTTTAGTGTGAGAGAAGTTACAGGCTTGTGAGGTCAGTAATTATGTTTTATGGAGCTCAGCTTAGTAACCTCTCCTGTTTTACCTGTTCTCTGGAAGAAGGGGTGTTTTACATCTCCACGTACATAATAAAAACATTTTTATGTGATTTGTAATAAAACAAAGGCACTGTAAATTGCATTATTAATCAGATTAACTGAAATTTAAATGATAATCTGGAAGCTTTGGGTTAATCCATGTAGCTATGCCTCAGTTATCTAGAATTCGGGGAGTCTCTTGGAATTGCACTCTCTTTGGGCAGTGTTCATAAGTGATAACTCCCACGTGAAGACACTGCACGGTGAGTCTCGGTGTTCCTGCTGGACCCACCTTAGACTAAACCATCTTGGCTGCCACCCTGTAGAGTGCACTGTGTCTGGTCTGTGCCAACATTCGCACTGGGGCCCCCGTGCTCTGCTCGGTCCTGCCTCCTCTGGCGACCTATGCTGTTGCCACCAGTGTTTCCACAGCACAGGAAGAATCCCCTGGCTTCAGCCACCTCACTCATCTTCACCTTTTGGAAAGTACTGTCTCCTCTCCTCTGACCTTCTCCCTGGACCACAGCCGATCATCGCTTCCTAACGCTCCTTGACCATTTCTTGGAGTTGGAAACTCCTGGGACTTGCTCAGCATTTTAGGGCAGGGTACTGTAGACAAGCCACGTGCTTTCCAAACCTTCCCCCTTTGATCACCTCACTGTCGCAAGACCACCTACCTACCAGCTCTTGTTTGGCATCCAAGGGTCCCTGCCTCTACTGCTTCTCTTGGCTCAGCAGGAAGAGAGAAAGGCTTGCCTCCTCTACTCAGAAGGAAGCTTTTAAAATGGAACTAGCTGACTTGACCCTTTCCTCCTTTCTAATGAGCTACAATTTGCATGCGATTTTTTAAAAACTAATTACATAGCATTCAGCTGCACCACTACCAGTACCTTTGCCTTCTCTGTACCCCCGCCTGCACTTCATTTTAGCACCTGGCCTGGATAGAACACACTCAAACATTAAACAGAGCTGTGACTTCTTCTTATGTAAGGATGCTGCTCCCTGAGGGTGTGTGTCTATTTCAGTTGTATCACTGTCTTACGCTCAGCTCCCTTGTGTCCAATTAGTTGCTTCCTCTATGTGCCTTTTCCATCCTATCAGAGTTTGCCTCCACCTTGCCGTCCCCTCCCCCACCCCCTGGAAAAAAGTCAAGGAGAGCTCTGCATGCGCGGGATGAGGGCCACGGCAATGATTCAGTGCCATTTTTCGTACATTAGTTGGTGCAAATCCAGCTTTTGTATGGCCTAAGGGTGGTATGACTTGGGATACAAAAGTGAATATTTTAGAATGAGAAGATGAATCATAACAAATGATAGGTTATAAAAGGTTGACGGATAACATAAACATCTCAAAACTCAAAAAATCTTAATACTTTTGTTATTCAACAACTAATGCCTTAAATACAATTTTTTCTGCATATTTTGGCTGCATGCTTGCCCTTCTCTTAATGTTACAATGACTTGGCAGCATTTTCTGTAGAGAAAGGATGATGATAATTCAGTCTTTGTTCTGGTAAGACTGATCAGAATTTGCTTTGTATTACTAATAGTTTAGAGTGGGGATGAGCAGACATTTTCTGTAAAGGACCAGGTAATAAATATTTTAGGCCTTGGGAGCCACATTGCCTGAGTAACAACTAAACTCTGTTTTTGTGGGCAAAAGCAGCCCTTGGCAATATGTAAATGATGGGTGTGGCTATGTCCCAGTAAAGCTTTATTTATAAAAACAGGGAGTGGACCAGATTTAGCCAACCGGCTATCATTTGTTGAAACATAATTTGCCAACCCTTGCTTTAGACTCTCTTCTTTTCTTCTCTTCTCTTCTCTTCTCTTCTCTTTTCTTTCTTTCTGTGTAGATTTTCATTTGTTTATTTTTAGAGAGAGGGGAAGGAGAGGGCGAGAAATATCAATGTGTGGTTACCTCTTGTGCGCCTCCTACTGGGAACTTGGCCTGCAACCCAGGCATGTGCCCTGACTGGGAATCAAACTGGCGACCCTTTGGTTCGCAAGCCAGTGCTCAGTCCACTGAGCCACACCAACCAGGGCTAGACTGTTTCTTTCATCTTCACAGCTCACTCAGGGTAATCTCTTGGAAATGTCTAGGATTTTTTTTTTCATGGAGAGGGGAACCTCTGTTAGATTTCTTTCATAAGACTTGGAAGTATATAACCACAGGCAAGTTTCTTGCTCTTTGCATCTGAAGTGCTGGTTTTCCACCTGCTCACATACTTGCTTCACACTTAGGACATGCTTATATTGCAGTGTGACCTCTGGGCCTCCCCTAGGCCACACAGTTGGTGAGTTGTTGCATTGGGCAGCAAGCGTAGTCTGGGGAATCCTTCTTTCATCAGGACACCCAGGAAAAAGCTAACAGCACACCAAAGAGATGGGAAAGCATGTAAGTACATCCCACTGAACCCCCACTTCACTTTCCTACTGGATCCCCAAAATGCCCATAATCATCCTACCACCTGCCACACAAGAAAGTACGATGAGGGGAACCAGAGTGGATGGGACTGTGATCTTCAGTGATTTCTGTGACAGTGTCTTCCTTTTGCAAATTGCTTGAAAATATGGGACCCTGAGAACACATTGCTAGGGCCCCTCCCAAGGTCTGGGAAAGGGGCCTGCAGGAGTGAGGGGCTCTGGAGTGTAAGCTTTGTTAGCACCTCTGTCGTAGGGGGTGTGTGTTTAAACCATACCTTCCTCTGTGGAATGGAAACATGTATTCACTGGAAAAGAAAGTTTCAGCAAGATGAGGGGCATGCTTTTCAAAGGCCTGTTCCTTCTAGGGCCCCTGAAATCATTCTCCAAAGGCAGCCAACTTCTTGCCTGCTTATTAGTTTATGTTTGCGGAAAGTGAACTCAATGTGTCCTTTCAGTGTGTCCTTGGGCACCCAGAGTGAGCCGCCTCTTCTTGGCTCGACAGATTAGCATAGAAAAGAGGAATACACATTGCTGGAATTCCTCATGGACTTGGAAACCATGCCTGCTGCAGCTCCTGTCTCTCCCCTGGTATTCCAGGCTGGGCTTTGCATCCAACCTGGTGGAGCCCATTCTTTTGTCAGCTGACCTTGAAGCTAGAGCTCGACTCTCTGACCTCTGAGATAGTCACAGGGCCCTAGCAGGAGTGTGACAGTGTCTGTACACAGTATCCACTGATGGAAATCTGTGTACTTTCTAGTTGTTCTATTATTTCACTTGATAAGGCATACCCGTAGTTACTTGAGCTTGCAAGGGACAAACGTCTGTTGTCATCTCTCTCTTGATTCTCACTTCATCCCTGCTAGAAACATCACCATCTCTTTTTTTGCAGAGGTCAAATCGCTTGTACCAAGTTGCTTGCTTGATAAGAACCAGTGCTACCTGACCTCAAACCCAGGTTTCTTGGCTTCAGAGCCCATGCGTGCAGCTACTTCCCTGGCCTACCACCTGCTTCTTCCCTTCAAGGCTGTGGAGGAGCAAGGGGTCAAGGCATTCTCCATTCCTGGCAGCTGCAGGGTTCTGTCTATTTAGACAAGGCCAGTCCTGCCAAATGGGCCTAGCAGAGTGCTTGGCGCTTAACTAATGCTCATGACTGCTTGCATGAGTGAATGCATATGTCAGTCTCGGGAAAAGCTGAGAAAGTTTGGGCCCATGAGGGTAGGGCCCCTCACAGATAGCTGCACAATATGCCGGGAAGACTGTGGGGAGGCCTGCAGCAAAGCCACACACTGGTCTCGCATCAAAACTTCTTTTCATAGGTGTTTTCTTTCTTCCTTTTTTATTGCGAAGAATGGCTTATTTTTCTTTTTCTTTCTTTCTTTTCTTTTTTGGTTTAAGAAAAGTCTTTAAAGATTAAAGGACATAAAATAATATTTGTCAAACTTTTTCCACATTATCATCTTCCTAGGGAGCCTTTTAATACATTTTAAAAAATAATGTTTATTTATTGATTTGAGAGAGAGAAACAGAAGCATTGACTTTGTTGTTCTACCTCTTTGTGCTTTCATTGGTTGATTGTTGTGTGCCCTGACTGGGGATCGAACCTCTAACCTTAGCGTATGGGGATGCTACTCTAACTTCAACTTAGCTACTCAGCCAGGGCCTTCATATGTTTTTTCTTAATCACCTTCCCCCCATGAAATTTTAATGCCAAAGACATACTGTATATCTCTTATAGACTGTGTTCCTGTAGAGGACCACAACCGTTGTAATATCTAAGGTATTTTTGCCCCCAAGAACTATTTTTTTTGGTTCTTGTCCCCACTGAGAATACATGGTCTAAAGTATTTATTCACTTGGTTGAAGTAGCTGATGACAGGAGAATTGCTCATGTGTTTATAGAACTGCAAACAAAGCGTGCATCATTGACAGCTGTAATGGCTATTAGCACGGCAAAACAGCTCGGTTCTAATGAACATGTGATTATCACTGCCGGGGAACAGCTGTTAAATAAATAGGAGTCTAGAGCGTTGGCCAAGGAGCCAGGATGGGTGACGGTGAAGTCCATGGGCTCACAGCTCTGGTCAGCAAGGGCTGGACTGGTCTTGCACCTCTCTGTACACAGGAGACACCCCTAGAACTGTCAGAGACCATGGACGCCCAGGTTGGGAGGCCAGGCCGCCTGGCTCTGGAGGTGTTGTCTTAGTTGCTTTGAGGACCCTCTGCTGTGGATATTAGGCCACTGGTTTTTAGCCAAGTGGTATTTTGATATGGTTTTAGTTTTACTTATGTTATCATGCTAAAACACATATTACCTAAAATTTGTCATGCTAATCACTTTTAACTCTATAATCCGGTGGCATTCATTACCTTCACAATGTGGTACCACCACCACCATTTATTTTCAAAACATTTTATCACCCCAAGCAGAAACTCTGTACCCATTAAGCAATAACTCCTCTTTCTCTCCTCCTCCAGCCCCTTGTCTGTCTTTATGAATTTGCTTATTGTGGATGTTTCATATTGTAGAGTGCAATCGTCCAGCAGTTGCCCTTTTGTGACTGGCTTATTCTAGTTAGCATGATTCTTTGTTCAAGGTTCGTCCAGTTGTAGCATATATTTGATATGATTTTAAATGTATTTATGTGTTCAATATACCCATACATGTTAATATATCCATACATGTTAATGTATCCATATATATTTCAGTCTGTTGGAATGCAGATAATAGAGTGGACATGCATAATCAAAAGAGATTTGATTGTTATTTTTCTCTTTTTAAAGGAAGTTTCATTCTTTTTTCTCATCTTCTTTCTTTGAATATCACTGATTCAGAGCCAATAGGTATGAATGAGTCACAAGAGGAAGGTTTCCAGTTCTTTCCCTATTATGCATGTGTTGGTTTTGTCCTGGGTCATAAAATAATATCACAGACTACACTTGTCAAGCTTGTAATACTTCCAAAGAATTTAGGATTAACTAAGTCATAGATGAGTGACTACCACACTGGGTCCGCGTAGTTAACAAGTCCCGTGATGCCACTGTGGAGGTCCACAACAGCGTACCGAAGCCCTCTGAGCGGACTCTGATCATTGCTTTGTTCTACAGCATCATTCAATGCATTGAATGATGTTATGATTTTAAAATAATGTTTAAAAACTGAAACTTTAAAACTGCCTGTCAAACACGAGGAGGCCTGGGAGGCACTGCCAGCGATTTGGAATTGGGGTGGGAGGGAGCGAGCTGGGCTGATGGGAGCCAGCATCGGCTGCCTCATGCGTATCCACATTCTCCTGCCTCCCAGGGGGGCATGGCACTCGGCTTTTCGGCTAATTTGCCTTTGAGTTGGTTTTGGTTAGAAGTGGGTGCTGATGGTGAGCTGGGAGAGAGCCCTAACCCAGCAGATTTCTTTTTTTCATTTTTTAAAAAATATTTTTTTTATTTTAATTGTTGTCGCAGTACAATTTTCTATCTTTTACTCCCATCCCAACTCACCCACCCAGCCCTCCCCACCTCCCTCCCATTTCCACCCACCCCTAGTTTTTATCCATGTGTCCTTTATACTTCTTCCTGTAAACCCTTCCCCTTGTCCCCTGAAATTCCCCCTCTCCCCTCTGAACACTGTCAGACTGTTCTCTATTTCAGTGTCTTTGGCTATATTTTGCTTGTTTCTATGCCTTGTTCTTTAGGTTCCTGTTAAAGGTGAGATCATATGGTATTCGTCTTTCACTGCCTGGCTTATTTCGCTTAGCATAATGCTTTCCAGTTGCATCCCTGCTGTTGCAAAGGGTAGGAGCTCCTTCTTTCTTTCTGCTGCATAGAATTCCATTGTGTAAATGTACCATAGTTTTTTGACCCACTCATTTACTGATGGGCACCTAGGTTGCTTTCAACACTTGGCTATTGTAAATTGTGTTGCTATGAACATTGGGGTGCATAGGTTCTTCTGGATTGGTGTTTCAAGGTTCTTAGGATATAATCCTAGCAGTGGAATTGCTGGGTCAAAAGGCAGTTCCATTTTTAGTTTTTTGAGAAAATTCCATGCTGTTTTCCATAGTGGTTGTACCAGTCTGCAATCCCACCAACAGTGCACTAGAGTCCCCTTTTCTCCACAACCTCTCCAACACTTGTTGTTTGTTGCTTTGTTTATGATGGCCATTCTGACTGGTGTAAAGTGGTATCTCATTGTGGTTTTAATTTGCATCTCTCTGATAGCTAGTGATATTGAGCATCTTTTCATGTGTCTCTGGATCCTCTGTATGTCCTCCTTGGAGAAGTGTCTGCAACCCAATTAAAAAATGGGCAAAGGACTTGAACAGACACTTCTCCAGCAGAGTTCTTAGGTGATGGTTTGGTTCAGCAGGGTCCAGTGGTTCACACCCCTGGCTGCACGGGAGAATCACCTGTGGAACTTGGACAAACACAGGTGGACCTATGACGTCCAGTGCTGGGAGTGGGCCCAAAGAGAGTGGGAGCTGGGGTGCAAGCTTTCTGAGGCAACACTTTGTCCTCTGCAGCCCAGCCTGAGAGGCCTGAGCAGGGTCTGCCCGAGATGCAGGCTGCCAAGGTGACCCCAGGACACGGATCCTTTTCAGGGGCCAGGAGAGGGGCACCAGGAAAGGGCCACTGGGAGAGGGCCAGCAGCAAGTCCCTTTGCAATACAGATTCACTAACAGTTGGTAGAATTTTAGGAAGTATAGTAAATTAGGAAGTTTAGTAAGTTAGGTTTTCTTTTAGGAAGTTAAAATTGTAAAGACTTTGAAATATTAAATAGAAATGCAGAATTAACGTACTGGAAAATACTCTGATTGCTTTAAATGATGACCAAAAGTGTAGTTCTGATTTTAATGAGGTCTCATCTGGGACACCTGGGACTGCAAGTATAGACACCTATTAGAAATGCTTTCCCTAGCGCTAAACATTTCACATTCCATCCTCACAAATGGCTCTAGACTTGTAATGTTGTGGGAGTGTAGAATTTTGGAGTTGGGGGCTGCTCTGGGCTGAGAGCAGGAATCAGGGGAACCACTGATGCGTCCTTTCTTGTCTCACACCCTGGAAGCTCATTGGTCTTTTCACAGTCTCATTCTTTAAGTTATGGCTCTATTGTCCGTTTTTGCGAAATCATCTCTAATTACTCAGCCTCATACCAACCCCACCCTTCTCTGAATTGGGGTGTTTATGTGCACCAGCCCACCTTGCTTGGGCTTAATTGCTCTCTCAAGCTTCATGCCTCTTGCCTCTGTCACCCCAGGATACAGGCAAGCCATTTGGAAGGGATGCCCTGTGTATATGCTTTTTGCGCGTCCCTTCCCTAGGCCAGGGGAGGGGCTGCTTCTCCCAGGGTCCCTTGGGCCCTTGTCAATGAGCCCTTGTCACTGAGTCATGATGCCACCCGGGCCCTGTGGGAAGAGCAGGGTTAGACTGAGCCCATGAGAGGATCAGACGGTCCAGTCACTGCTGAGCCTGTGGAGTCTGTTTCTGGTTCGTTTCACCTCCGGCTCTCAGGCGCCTTGGGAAGGCTGTGTGCTTCCTCTGGTGTTTCACTGGATGTAAGTCCTGAAAGATCATTATGGAACAAATCATGAAGATGACTATTTTTCTTTGCATAGAGAAATTAGGACTCTGCCAACATTTTTTTAGAAGCTCAAAACCTGCTAATCTACTAAGCCTTTCCTCATTCCTTTGCTTTCTCTTTATCTAAGACATGGGGGAACTATGGAATGGGAGAGCCTGAGAGAGACTGGGGAGCATCAGTGTAACGGCACCATGACAGCCTCAGTGGTACTGAGGCCGTTGTGAACTGGTGGTGGGTGAGGGCCTACCTCTGACCTTCAGAACGGGAGTCTGGGATTTAAACTCTGATGCTGATAGGAAGGTGAAGGAATAGTCCAGAAATAAGTCAGTCCCGTGAATGGCAGTTGATGGGAGAAGAGGACTCCGAGAGCTTCCTGCATAATGTCCTGGTGGGAAGGTGGATCAGGAAGAACCACCCTAGTGATTCTGTTTTAGGGGTCCTGGTAGAGACCCCTCTGTCTTCTGAGAGTTGCTGATTAAACTTGCAAGTATTAAAGAGAAGCCCACAGGCCTGCTTTATTTTAAAAATTATCTTGGGCACTCTTTTTTTAGAAAACAGGAATCTTGGGGTGTGGAGAGAGTAGTAATTTTTCTAAGAATGCTTCTGAAAATTTGCATTGCAAATACTGCTAGTATCAGCAGGGGACTCGCAACTTTGACACCTTGCTGGAACTCTTTGTGCTGATCAAATTCTTGTCTTCAGTCTAGAATTGGCAGCTTCTTCTCCTTAATTTTCATGCAGTAATCAGTGCTGAAAGAATACTTCTTTGACAGTTGCCCTTGGGGAGAACTGGGCCTGGGCTTGTTATTTAGGGCAGACAGTTAAGTGGGAGAGAGAATAATAATAATGCAGACTCCAAGGTCTCCATTTAGTTCCAAGAATGTCAACATTATCAACCTCTTTTCAGTATTTACTGCGGGCTTCGGTGAAGAATGGAAATTGGGGGTTGGCAAATCCATTTCTGAGTTAAAAAGAGTAGGTTTTAATGGCCTGATTAAAATAAGATGGAATCCCATCTTTAAGATGAATTAGTCCTTCCCAGAAGATAAGGTTTCAGGGGTAGTAATGGTTTTTCCTTCTCTGGAGATAACGTTGATTTAAGAACCCTCAGCGGCTGTCTGAGCCCCCACGTGCTCCGGCTGAAGAAAGCAGCGTCAGCCTCGAGCCAGAAAGAACCGACTCCATCAGACAGCACAGTGACCCCAGTCTGTGCTCCTAATGCACCAGCCCTGGGCCAGTCACCGCCCCGCCCTCTCCAAAGAAAAACACCTTCGTGAACAATGGTAATTGTTTTCAACAGAAAATTGCTTTTAGGGAGATGATTCTTCTTCAAGTTTTCATATAATCTGTCTATTTTTCTGCCCTTTGGGTTGAAATAAATAGGAGTTATTTTTAGTCACATTTCCAAGTGGTGAAATATCTGATGTTGTGCAATGGCTGTGGAATAGGCTTTCCTTCCAGCGGCCGTGGCGAAAAGAGAATCGAGTGAAGAGTAGGCAAGCATGATTGATGACAAGTCTAGCAATCTGTTGCACAGGCACGATGGCTGTGGTTAGCGACACGACACTGAGTTCCTGAAGCAGGCGAAGAGAGTGGGTCCTGGGGCCTCCTCGCACACGGAAAAGGGGCCTGTGTGAGGAGGCGAGATGTCCATCAGCCTGACGACAGCCATCGTCTCCCTGGATGCATGTGGGTATCAAGTCACCGTGTTGTGCACCTTCCATACCTGCAACTGTTATTTAAAAATGTTTGTGAAAGTTTAGGAAAGGAGAGAGAGAATGATAAGGTAGGTAAATCATACCTAATGTAGACAATTAATGAATCTGGGTAAAATGTGTATGGAGAAAAAAAGACTTCTGATACTATTCCGGCAACTTTTTTGTAACTTTGAAATTATCACAAAATTAAAAGTCACCCCCAAGTGGAAAAATAAAATTAGCGGGAAGGGGCTGTAGAAAGACAAACTGAAACACTCAGACTTCACAGGGAGGACTTTTTGTTGGTAGGAACTGTAGGGTCAAATGTGCAAGTGGATACTTAGTTTACAAACGAAAGCCTTGTCTGGTATTGTAAAAAGGACTAATTTGTAATAAAATGTGATATATCTGTGGTTATAACAGTGCTTTTAAAAAAATGAAACAACCCACAATGCATTAAAAATCCTTGGGCCTAACCGGGATAGCTCTGTTAGAAGGTGCGGGAGCCCTTGCCCTGCTGAGCCCGTGTACAGAGTGTGGGAGCTGTGCTTTCACTGCCATGATGCCCAGTGAGGGGAAGGATGGGTGGGGGTGCGTTACGGACCACACAGGGCAGCAGTGTTAAGAGCTCTTTGTTTAGAAAGGCCGATGACTCTGCCAGGAAGGAATTACCTGCAGCTTCTTCCCCGGCATTTTTGGCATCTTTGGCCAAAGGAAAGGACATGAACAAGCAGGCAAATAACTGGTTTGGGATTGTTTTCTTGTTGGTCTGCAAAGTGTAAGAAATTCTTTTTTAAAAAAAATGCATCTGCCTCTGGGTTGTAGAATGGATGTATCTTTTATATGTAAGGACCTCTCTTATGTGTAAGGTACATGTAACTAATTTACAACTGATAGGCTTAAGTGGTAGCAAAAGGTTTCAGGGACCCAGCAGCCCAGGGTGGGCAAGAAGCTGAAAGGGGGGTCGGCTGGGGACATGTGGAGCCCTGGGCCTCATCCCAGGGCAGAAGTGAGCCAGAAGGTTTGCCTGCTTCCGCTGACAGTTTCAGTGCTTTGGAAAATTCGGTGGTAACGCCTGCCATAGATTAGAAAGAGAGCTGAAATCAAGCTATTGACATCAAGAGTTAGACACCAGCTATGATCAACAGTTGCTATAACCCAGAAGAGACCATGGTAGCTGGACCTGAGGCCGTGAGTATGGCAGAACAGGGTACATAATGCACCAGCTTTCTGGTTGAAGGACTAAGAAGGGGAGCCCAGGGAACCTAAAAGTGTCAGGGGGTTAATGGAGGAGGAGCTCAGGAAATCGACCTGCGGAGTTTTTTGTGGAGCCTCGGGCTCACTGCAGACTGTGCACGTGTGAATCTGACCCTCAACAGCACACGGAATAACAAGGTGGACTACTGCCCAGGTGCCGGACCAGCCACTGGGTACACATGCAGTCCCAATCCGAAGGGCGCAGCAAGAGCTTCGAAAACCAGACTGGCATTGGAACCACAGCCCACGCAAAGCATGCGGCTTGAACCAAACCAGGTTCATTGCTGGCTTAAACAGAAATGTGAACATTTTCTGTAATACTTAAATGAAATCCAGAGTCTTATAACACCATCTTCAAAATGTCCAAGATATAAGCCAGAATTACGTGACATACAATAAATGAGGAAAATCTCAACTTCCATGGGAAAAGACAAACAATAGGCCCCAGTGCCAGGGTGACACAGATGCTGAGATTTGTCAAATCCTTTAAAGCAGCTGGTATAAAAATGCTTCAGGAAGTAGGGGTGACACCATTGCCATAAGTGGAAAGACAGTCTCAGCAAAGAAAGATATAGGAGGTGTAAAGACGAACCAAATGGAAAACTTAGAAATAAAAAATATAATAAGCACAATAAAAACTCACTCAATGGTCTCAGTGAAAGATTGGAAATAATAGACCTAAATTCAAATGTACCAATAATGATATTAAATGTAACCAGCCTTATCACAGTAATTAAAGACATGAACAGAATGAGTAAACAAAGCAGGACCTAACTATGTGCTGCCTACAAGAAACCCATATAATGTTGTATGTAGATAGTTTAAAGCACAAGAATCCACAAATAAATGGTTATGCAAACACTGATCAAAAGAAGGCTATGTTAACATTAGAGAAAGTAGACTTCAGAATTAAGAAAATAGCAAGGGATAAAGAAGGACATTATCATGATAAAAGGGTTAAATTCACTCAGAAATGGAAAACCTATCGAACTTCAAAATACCTAGGTTGAAAACTGAAAGACCTGAAATAAGAAATAGGAAATCTTCAGTGAGAGTTGGAGACTTCCACACACTTCCTCTTGGGAACCAGTAGACCTGGCAGGTGAAATCAGCGAGGCTGTGACGGCGTGGCCAGCACCACCAACCTGCCATTCCTGCCGGGTCTTTAGAGCAGTCTGCCCAGCCGCAGCGGTGTGTGGTGTGTGTGCCCTCCCAAGGGAGCGCTCACGGAGACAGACCACATCCTGGTATCCTAGGTCATACCCACGTTTAAAAGGATTAAAATGGGATGTTTTCTCACTGTAATGGAATTAAACTATAATTCAATAATCTCCAAATACTTGGACATTAAACAACATATTTCTAAATAATTCATATGTTGAAGAGAGTTCTCAATGGAAATTGGAGAATAGCTTGAACTAAATGAAAATGAAAATATAAAATACCACAGTTTCTGGGATGTGGTTGCAGTAATGCATGGAGGGAAATTTGTAGCATTACATGCTTAAATTAGAAAAACTTTAATGATATAAACACCCACCTTAGAAATTAGGATAGAAAAAGAAAAATAAAGCCAACAAGTAGAAGGAAGGAAATAACAAAGAGTAGAAAATAATGAAATTGAAAACAGGCAAACAATAGGAAAAATCAATGAAACAAAAAGAAAATTTTTGAAAAGGAAAATAACAAGCAATGGTGACAAAGAAAAAAAAAGACACTAATTGCCAACACATGGAATGAAGAGGGGATATTATGACAGACTCCACAGGCATTCAGTGAATAGTAAGAGAATTCTATGGATCAGTCTAAGTGCGTAAAATGGATACTCTAGTTGAAATGGACCAAGTCCTTCAAAACCACAGACTACCAAAATTAAACTCACCCAAAATTAAGTAGCTAACCTGACTAGGCCTATTACTATTACTGATATTAACTATGACTATTAAATACATTTAATTTGGAGTTAACCTTCCGAAAAAGACATTTCCAGGTCCAGATGGTTTCCTGGTGAATTCTACCAAAGACACTATAAAGCCAATCTTATACAATCTCTTCCAGAAAATAGAAGATAGAGGAATACCCCACAACTCATTTTATGAGGCCAGTATTACCATGATATGAAATGAAACAAAGACAGGACACTATAGACCAATCTCTCAGGAACCAGGATGCAAAAATCCTCAGCAGAACGTTAGCAAGTCCAGCAATACCAGAAAAGAACGATGCTCCATGGCCAAGAGGGAATGCAAGGCCAGCATAATATTTGAAATTCACTCTGTGTAACCCACCACAGTAACGGTGTGAAGAAAAGGCATATAATTATCAGTTGAAGTAGAAAAAGCATTTGACAAAATTCAGCATCCATTTAATTTTGTAATTATATATATAAAATTCTTAGCAAACTAGAAATTGTGGGGTGGGGGGACTTCCTCACCTTGATAAAGGACAATGTACAAAACCTACACCTAACATAATCAGTGGGGAAAGACTAAATGCCTTCCCCTAAATATTGAGAATGAGGCAAGGGTGTCCACACTTAGCACACCTGTTGAATGTTATACCCAAAGTATAATGTTCAGAAGTGTAATAAGACAAAGAGGGAGAAGGGGAAGGGAGGATATAGATTGGGAAGGAAGAAATAAAATTGTTCTTTGTTACAGACAGCATTATCATCTATATAGAAAATATCAGGAAATCTACAAAAATAAATTCTAGAAAACTCCTAGAATGAATACATTTAACAAAGTTACAGGATAGAAAGTCAACACACAAAAATCAATTTTACTTCTATATGCTAGTAATAAGCAATTGGGAATGGAAAAGTTTTTGAAATATCATTTCCAATAGCTCCAAAAATGTGAAATACTTACAAATTTGGCAAAAAATCACATACAAGATCTGACGTTAAAAATGACTAATCACTGATGAAAACTATCAGAAGATCTAAATTCATAGACATAATAGGTTCATGGTTAGAAGATTCAACGTAGGTCAATTCTCCCCTAGTTTATCTATAGATTTAATGCATTTCCCATAATACTTCCAGAAAAGATTTTTTTTGTAGATTTTAGCAAGGTGCTCCTAAAATTTATATGAAA
The DNA here is from genome assembly GCA_004024845.1 of Tonatia bakeri. NCBI lineage: Eukaryota > Metazoa > Chordata > Mammalia > Chiroptera > Phyllostomidae > Tonatia > Tonatia bakeri. Next base: position 55,478 of record PVIA01007976.1, read on the forward strand.
AGGACAAGAATAGCCAAAACAATTTTGAAAAAAGAGAATGGAATGGGATGGAATGGAAGGAAGGAAGATTTTAGGAATCATGCCACCTGATTTTAAGATGTACTATGAAGTCTTAAAATCCAGATAGTGCGCGACTGGCAAAGGGACAGACGGATCAGTAGAGCGACATAGAGAATCTGGAAATAGATCCACACAAGCATAGCCAATGGATTATTTGGGCAAATTTGCAAAAGCAATTATATAAAGGATAGTCTCTTCAACAGATGATGGCAGATCAGGTGGACTTCTCTATAAATAAAGAACCTCAGTCTAAATCTTACAATTTGTACGAAAATTGTTTCAAAATGGATCGTGTATCTCAATGGTATAAAAACTATAGAAGAAAATGAAGGAGAATGTTCTCATGACTTTGGGATAGGCAGAGAGCCCACTCCCCCACTTTCTTTGTGTCTTTGAGATTCTTCCAGCGTGCGCTCTGTTCAGTAGATGATTGATGTTTGACTTCAGGGAGATAGTCTTCATGACCAGCACTTCCTGAGCAGTTACTCTGAGTCAGAGATTGTTCTAACTCAGTCCCTACAGCACCCCTGAAAAACAGGGACTACAGCACTACAGTACTATCCCATTTTTGAGATGAGGGTACTGAAGCATGGAAAAGTTCATGAAGAACCCCAGAGTAAATTCCATGGGCCACAGAACAACGAAAACCCTGGGTAGCCTCCCATTAGACAGGGCTGTTGCCCACCACTCTATTCTGACATCTCACCCTCCTCGTCCTACTTGAAAACGCAAGCCAATAATATTTATGACTTCTGTGACCCAGATCATCTACTTTGTTTTTTCCTGTGTCAGTTTTATTCACAAGCCCACATTTAAATTGGTGGGTTTTTTTTTTTTTTTTTTTTTTTTTTTGCTGTTGAAGAGCAATGTTAACCCACTTGAATCTATTTAGCGCCATCTCGTGTCTGTAGTGGGTTTTACAGAAAGCAATGTTTTTAGCTCTAGGAACAAAAAGATCTAGTGGGCAAGCTTTTGATTGCCCAAATATCATCACAAGTCAGTGCGATCAGAAACTTGAATTCCACCAAACGTGAAATTTCTGGTGACTTTCCTCCTGCTATGTGATCAGTTCATAGATCTGGGAGGGAAACAGGTCATACAGAGAAAACATAAAAATTCAAGTTGGCTTTTACATCTCACTTTACCTTCCTTGTTTTCGCAGCTATGTCTTGGCTTCCTGGGCTTTCTGCAGTCCCAGGGGCCCTGAGAGGTGAGGATGGAGACCTTCATTCCACCTTTTCAGCCTGGGCGGGTGGGGGAGGGCTCAGGGGATGCACCTGCCAGAGGCTGAAGGGTCTGTATCGTTTCCCCTGTGCTGTTAGGATGATTTAGAAGATGCTGCTAAAGTCTGCCTCCAGATTTGCTTTCTTTTTAATTTAGTGTTTTCCAATTACAGTTTACATTAAGTGTTATTCTGTAGTAGTTTCAGGCACACTGCAGAGTGGTTAGACAATCACACACTTTATAGAGTGCTCCCCTATTATTCTCAGTACCCACCTTCTACCACAGTGGAGCTCAGATGGGAAAAGGACGGTGGTGCAAGTCCCCTTCCCTGGACATTTGCCAGCTTGTTTTGGGAGGGAGAGGAGGAAAGAAAGGGGAGAAGGGGGAAATGGGGCAGGATGTGCTGAATTCTCAGAGTGCCTCCCTGAAGTAGAGGTGGGAGGGGTACACTAGTAAAAAAAAAACTCTAAAAACAAAAAAAGCACCTAGCCCTAACCCATGTGGCTCAGTTGGTTGGGTGCCATCCTGCAAAGCAAAGGGTCACTGGTTCCCTTCCCAGTGAGGGCACATGCCTGTGGGGGGGCGGGGTTCAGTCCTGGTTGTGGGTTCAGTCCTCGATTGGGGGCATGCGAGAGGCAACCGATGATGTTTCTCTCGCTCATCAATGTTTCTCTCCCTTTCTTTCTCTCTGCTTTCCCTCTCTCTAAAAATAACTAAATAAAATCTTTGTAAAAAGCACCTAGTATTTTATATTATGCACTCTTATTTTTTTATGTATTGGTTGATTTTTCTACTATAGAAGTAATAGATGCTCATAGTGGAAAAGTGGAAAACAGGAAAACAAAGAACATATACACAATCATAATACTTATAGAGTGTGAATTTTCCTTCTATGCATGAAGATTTTAGTGTTTGATTGAATTACGTGATGGGTATTCATGATTTTCCACATTTTAATTATTTTATTATAGACATTTTACAGATTAGGAATAGCTTTGGTAAATTACTGTGTATGCTGAGTTCTAGAACTGTGATAGGATATTTTGAACGGGATACTTCAGTGAGTATCTTTGTTTCATCCTTGTTCCCCTTTAACGTGGGGTACATCCTTAGGATAGATCCCCGAAATCACAGTGACTTGGGGGAGAGCCTGGAGAGGACTTTCAGGCTGTGAGGACAGACCTGGAGAAAGGAGCCTGCTCGCCCTGGCTGGAGGTGGACCCCACTACTTGGTAGTGATGGGTTTTGGGCACATTTCCTCACTTCTTGGAGCCTCAGATTTTTCCTGTGATTGGCGGGGGTGGTAATAACATCCACTTCACAGTAGGACTATTGCGTTAATAACGTGAAAAGTCCCCTCTCAGAGCATGACACACAGTAGGCACTAAATATATAGTAACTATTTTTAAAACAATTGCAGTGCTAAATAGTCTTATTACAGGATTTGTGCCAATTTCCCCTGCCACCGGTAATGTACGAAGTTATTTATTTAACCTCACTAGCAATTAATAGCCTAATAGTTTCTTCAAAAATTACCTCTGATAATTTAAGTAGACAAGGCCACCTTGGTGTTGTTTTACGTTGCATTTTTTTTTATTGCAATGAGGACGAACAGCTTTGCGTGTTGTTACAAACCAGCTTGTTGTCTCTTGTGAAATGCTGTGGTTGCCATTTAGGGTTTTCTTACCAGCCAGTCTGAGGTGTTTATATAAGGCATTATTTAAACCTTTGTCACTTCAGCTGTCATGGGTCCTTTTGTCTAGTATTATTGTTTTATATCCAAGTTTGATTTTCTGTGTATGTAACATATTTCTCATTCAGATGAGAAAGCGGTCATAATCATGATCTCTTCTTTATGAATGCTCTAGATGAATATTTTATTGAGTCTATGACATCCCTTGCAAAAGTGACAGTATTATATATTCATTTCTAGCCATCCTACCTCTTGTTATTTCCATGTCATTAAACTTTCCTGAAACTCTAGAGAGTTGTTAAATAATCCTTGTGTTAGTGGGCATCACTTTTAAGTGCTTCCTGATTTTAACGGGACTGGCTGCATTGCCTCACCATTAAATGGAATATGAACCTGTTACTTCCAAAATATGCTGTTTACTGTGTCAAGGATACAGTTAATTATTCTTTTTAAATTTCGAGCTTTTACATATTTAGGAGCATAATTTTTTCAGAATGATTATGTGGTTGTGTTATTTGATCTTTTGTTGGGTAGGATAGTAATGGTTTTCTAATATCACTATTTTGTGTTTTACTTTTTCAACCAACACCATTTTATACAGACTGTTTTCAACAACCTCTGTATGAACTTGTGAGGGGGTATAATGCTAAGAAAAGAATATGAGAAAAATTCATTCATATGTTGAGAATGATTAACTTCAATTATGGGATTATGAATTATTTTCACTTTACTCATCTGTGTTTTCCAGTTTCCTCAGATGTGATGTTCCACTGTTACCATAAAAATGGCAATGCTGTGCCCGTTAATTGTGGGTGAAGTGAGATTTAGGAGATCAGACTTGATTTTCGGGGAGCCTGCTTGTTTAGGGTCTGTCACTTCTGCTCATTATCTAGAGTCCAAATTATTTTGATATTAGGGAGCTGAAAAAATAATATTTTTTAAAAAGGTAATAACATGACTTAGAATTTCCTTTTGAATAATGGCAATATGTGGTGACTCTATTTTTCCAAACTATAAATTTAGGACTTTGTATCTGAAAAATGATATTTTTCATGATTTCTGACATTTTAAAATCTGAAAATCTTTCAAAGAAACTACAAACAATGGTTAAATAGATATGCATCCCTTATGTAAAGAATTCAGAGGGTATCAGCCCGGGATGGTTCCCCAGCCTCTGGGACCCGCCCGGTCACAGGTGCGGCAGTGAGACAGGTTGCGTTTGGAAGCTTCATTCGCCTGCCCCCTTGGCCCCAGCAGGAGGCCACAGCCCAGACACCGTCTCGTGGGGACCCGTGCATGTCCAGGACTGCACACAGATACAGAAACACAAAAACATGCACTTATACATCAAGACACAGAGAAGCAGCAATCGCTGGATTCGGTGCCTTAACTGCATCTTCCAGACGCCAGGAATAGCCCCTGTTTCTTCTGCTGTGGTCAGCACGTTCCTCTCTGAAATGAGATTTTGCTAATTTCAGAGCCCAGGCATTCTCTTCCCATTTGGTTCTTCACATACTGTGTACTGAAAGTACGAAAATCTCAACTGACTTGATGATCGTTGAAAATTATGTTTACGTGTGAAACTGTAATGTCTCCTTGCTTCTTTCTCTCCTCTCTGCTGCAGCTTTGGGCCAGATTATGTTGTACGTGGATGGGATGAACGGAGTGATAAACCACAATGAAACCATTCAGTGGCTGTACACTCTCATTGGGTCAAAGGTAAGAGAAGGTTTTGCTTGAACATCTCATTCAGTTTCAGTATCATAGACCCTTCTTTCTGTTACCCTGTCTGAGGTGGTTCTGGAGAAAGAAATCCTCTTTAGCGTGGTTTGTCATAGTACAAATGAGGACTCCTACGTTATGGATTTAAACATACACTCAGATTACAAGTGTTTATGACTCTAATGGATTTTGTTTCCCTATTTTAAATACTTTAATAACCTCCAGTTTTGTGTTTAATTGAAAAATTATACCATAGATGTAGTACAGATCTCACCTGCTGTATTTCACGTTCATATACGTTTAGTTACTGATGTACATATCTGTGTGTTGTACAGATACATATGCATGCTCCTATATATAGATGGACGACTTTGAGGCTGACTTTCAACTCTACCATTTGTTATGAAAGTAACCAACATTTATTAAAGATCTGACAGGCAACAGACACCAGAGTAGGTTGCTTCACAAACATTATCTCCTTTGATTCACTTGGGACCAATATAAGATATATGCAGTCTGCCCTGAAAAAGTCCAGCCATTGTTAATATAATGAGAATGGTTTGCCTGACGCCGATGTAACCCGGCAGCCAAGGAGAGAAGGAGAGTGGGCTGGAATGTGAATGTGTGAACAATGGCAACTTCACTCCACTAGTCAGTGGGGGCGGTAAATGCTGCTGAGTGAGCACGTGTACTGTGTGGCTGTCACATTTAAAATGAGCAAGTAGAACAATATATCTGCATCAAATTTTATGTTAAGCTTGAACAATCCTCTGTGGAAACTATTTCAGTGATTCAGAAGACCCTGGCTATGAGCAACTGGTGGTTGGCAGCTTCATCATGTAAACATATCTGCTCATGTATCACGTCTTATGCAGACCTTTTTGGCAAAACATCAAATCACCCAGGTGACGCAGGCCCCCCTACAGCCCAGAGTTGGCACCCTGAGACTTCTGGCTTTTCCCAAAACTAAAATCACCTTTGAAAGGGAAGAGATTTCAGACCATCAGTGAGATTCAGGAAAATATGATGGAGCAGCTGATGGAGACTGAGAGAACTGTGTGAGGTCCCAAGGTGCCTAGTTTGAAGGGGACTGAGGCGTCATTGTCCTGTGTCCAATGTTTCTTGTGTTTTGTATCTTCTTTAGTAAATGTGTCTATTTCTCATATTGCATGGCTGCATACTTTCTGGACAGACCTTGTATGATGTTAGTTTACCACTTTGTAGTGGAGGAAATAATGCTTAGTTATGAAAGTCTATCCAATTTCCTCCATGGATATCGGCATGTGTCTGCCCACCATGCCTTGGCTGTGAGGCCCTCACACTGTGCCAAGGAGGCAGATTCATCTTGTGACTTGAGGTGTGCTGGAAGTGGGGTGAGGTTCTGGCATCATCGTCCCTAGGTTCTCAGGTGGGGCTATGAGGGATCTCGTTGGAGGATGGATCTGGCGGAAGGAGGAAGAAGGGATTCTGTCCTGAGAAAGTGAAAATTAACCAAGGCTGCATTGGGGTGAGTGTGTGTGGGGGGGTATGGTGGAGGGATCAAAGAGACTGCAGTGGGCAACAGGTCCAGCAGAGGGGGCCTAGAGGGCCTGATTGGGGGATTTGAGCCTGATTTAAGCAGGGCACAGAGTCAACATAGTTTCCTGGGGGTCCCTGTGGAGCATGTGGTCAGCCCTGACTATTCTCCATCCCTGCACTCATTGCCACCCTCCTTTGGCAAGCCCGTTGCACACCTCAGCATCATGCTCCAGGTAGTGAGTCACAGCCCTTGGCCTTGCCTTGCACACTGTCTGCTCTCCAGGACCTCTGCTGGACGGGAGGAGGGCTTGACCCTGATCTGGCTTCACGTGGGGAACAGATCCAGTTTAGGGCTGTCCTTCCCTCTCGGACTTCTGTGGTCCTGGTGACTATGCCCTCTGCGGGCAGGAGGGCCTTCCCTCTGTGCCGGGCGCTGGTGTCAGTACCCGCTGGGCCCCAGGTTAACCCTTCCATCTTCCTCTCTATGTTCTTTTCCTAGTATTATTTTCCCTGCAATAGAATATTATTTTCCCTACAATAGAATAGTTTCCTCTGTTTTGTAGCAGAAACAGCCATGGTTTTTCTCAGGAGACTGAAAACCTTTTCTCCTTCTTTTTTGTTTGGCTTTGTTTTCTGTGGAAAATGGGAATTGCTCTGTTTACAAACTGCTGTAGGTGACCTTAGAAGCTGAGGGGAGTGCTGGGCCACTGGTTAGACTCAGCCAGGCTGAGGGGAGACTTATATCTCACATCCTGTCTCAGTGTTTTATGTCTTTTCCTTCCTTCTGCTGGGAGCCCTCCCTGACCTCCATGGTTCTCTGGAGCTGCTCCTTCCCCAGGGCTTTCTGGATGGTCTTGGGACCCCCCAAAGCTAGGGAAATGGGGAGATTTTGCAATAAAAATAGACTTTTGGCAATGTCATGGCCAAATTAAGAAACCTTTATAGCTTTGTTGTGGTCATGATAAAACACCAACAGTCAGCCCTATTTTTATTAGGAAATAAAGCCCAGCGTGCTTACAGTAGGAAAAGTGACAGTCTTTTAGCTGCTCACCTGTGATGAGAGGGAAGAGAAGGGGTCGAGAGGAAAGACACAAAGGAGGGAGAAGGGGAGACGGGAAAAGAAAGAAAGGAGAACGTGAAAGGGAAGAGCCCTCACGGGAACACCCAGGTCTGCTCAGCAGTGGGAGGAAGACTCTGAGCCATCCGTGTTGCAACAGCATCCTGTCTGTTTTTTTCTTTGGAATCATTCTGTTAGAAAAACCACCAACCAAACAACACACAGGAAAGTCCTTATTGCATGTGTAAATGCCATGGAGAAATCATCCAATTAAAAGCCCTCAAGAACAAGCATGTAGGAATTCTGCTTCCCAGCCTCCTTTGCTTATGTAGCACACGCAGTGTTCAGGAATCCGGGTGTCTCTCTGTTCCCTGGGCCTCTGTCCGGGCTGGGGTGTTTGTTTCCTCACTTGAGGCATCAGCACCAGATTGTGCTGGGTTTGTTCTCCATCGTTCATTTTCCCAAAGGAAGGTCCATGCTAGTCCCCGGCTGCTGTGTTTAACACTGGGCCGGTTGATATGGCCAAGCTAAGCCTTGCAGCTGATGGTGTTAGAAAGGGGACCATAGGCGATGCCCCGCAGCCTGAGTTCACTCACTGTGATGTCAGATGACCCTGCGGGGTGGGCTCAGTTTCAGGCTAGTGGCCAAAGTCAGCAGTGGCAGCAGCCACCAAGTTTGTTTTCGGTGCAGTTCTAGTTGAGATCACCTCTTATTTACAAAACCAGTACAGTGGCCCCTGACAGTCCCCTCCCCTCATGCCTGGATAGTGAGGAGCCTGAAAGTAGAAAGAATGCACCAACCTAAAACTCTTCGGTTTTGAGAAGAAAACCTCCGTTCCTTCCTTAACCATATAAATTGGGTGATACGGCCATAAGAGGTTTTCCCAGTTCAAGTAAAATTGAGGAGTTGGAAAAGCCAGGGGCCCTAAGGGCTTTTTTTTTAAACTATGAGTCAGATTTCTCAGAACCTAAAAGGTTTACCTGGAGAGCCTGTGGTTTTTACCTTAAACAGGCATAGAGTTGATGATGAAATTCTGGGTTAGAAAAACCTTGTCGTTCTGTCTTCGTAATGTTTGATTTTTCCTTCCATGAAAGGCAATAAGATGCGATTTTGCAGCCTACCCACGGGTTGTTATGCAATGCATGTTTGCAGATATTTTAGCTCATAGTCAGAGGACAAAATGATATATTTGCAGCCAAATAATTACTTTAAAAAAAAAGAAAAGTTATTTTTGATAAAGTACTTTATTCTGTTCACCAAAGTCTATCCTTAAACTCCATGGTCAGAAGTAAGAAGCAGATGCTCACCCCGTGACTTCTCACACGGGAGGCGTTTTCTTTCTCTTCATACATTTGGGAGTCTGAGTAGCTGGGGTAAGATGACTCAGCTTATGTAGCCTAGCCTTTGTCACTCTGACAGTGCGTCTGTCTGTCTGTGTCTGCATGGATCCCCTTCTGGCTCATGGGGCAGGCCCAGGGACCCTCAGCTTCCTGAGAGTCCGCCAGAGATGCCTCCTGATGTGGTCATGGGATCTGCCCGGTTGGTGGTGCCATCCACCTGGGCTCACTGTGTCCTCTCTAGTTTTCTCTCAGCCCTGTGGAATCTGATCCTTCCAGGTGTGCCCCAGGATGCTGATCACAGATCTCCAGATGTCCTTTGTGCTTGTGTGACGTTGGTCATGCTTCCCTACCCTTCCTAGTGCAGCTACTAAACCTTAGCTGAGGGGAGCCCTGGCCACAGCCCCCTTCCACACACATACAGTCTCTCAAACACATGAGAGAGCCATGTTCTCTCTCTCTGTCTCTCTGTCTCTCTGTCTCTCTCTCTCTCTCACACACATACACACACACACACACACACACACACGGAACACTGCTAAAGTTTCTCATCAGTACAGTGAGAGGATGAGGGTAAGCGACACATGGTATATAGAATAGGGTGGCGGAGGGGGCGATATTGACACGAATGGGAAGCTAGGGCGCTAGTGCAGTATCAGAGCTGTGAGGTGATGAGGTCGGTCAAGAGTTGCAGTGGAAATAGAATATGGAATGGAAATATGGAGATGGTTTGAGGAACAGCTTCCTAGATTAGGTTTCTAGATAGGGAAAAATAAAAGCAGGAATCAAAAAGGGGTCACAGTTGTGAATCTGGGCAGCTAGGAATACAGCATTGCTTCTGGTGAGAGGGGAGAAGTTGGAAATTAGGGTTCCTTGGCAGGAAGGCTTTGACATGCTGGTTTTGAGGTAAGGCAATGTCCCCAAGGAGACCTAAGTGCTGCCAAGATGCCAGGTGCTCCAGCAAGTGCTGGCCAGTGAGCTCTCCGATCTCAGTCACTGGCATGTCACTATGGTGGGAGGTACTCAGATGACCCACGTGTGGATGAGAGCTGGAGTGCTTTTTGAGTTACACAATAGAAAATCACAAAATCCTGTCTTGAAGAAGTGGCCAGGTCTTGTTAAAGATGTTCCAAACATTCACCAGCTACATTCCTGTTATTTCCAGCAACCATCTCAGGACACTGGAACCAGGGAAAGCCTTCCTCGTGGGGACCTGCATCCACCTCTCTGTCATTAACCAAAGGACGTGCACTGCTTTCTAAAGCCACACACTCACTTCTCCATGGAAGTGGAGTTTTTAAAAACAAGCTACATGCAATGGTTTCCATAGGTAGTCCTGAGGACATAGTTTGCAATTCCTCATCCTGCAAGTTACCACTTTCTCTGCCCATCCTGTATGAACACTAGCCATATGGCAGCCTCCTGGTTCACAGTGCCTCTCTTCCACAAATCCCACCTCTGATTCACCAGGCTTTTCAGCAGCTACTCTGGGTGCTGGCGGATATCAAGCTGGTAATCCACTAACCCTCCGGCTTTTGTTCATGCCTCTGTGTTTGCCAGTTTCTTCCAGTCCACGTCTCTGGGATCGTTTCACACCTAAAGGCAGGGTTTTGCAATTTTCCCTATTGATTTCATGTTAGAGTTCCAACCTCAAGATAATTACGAATTTTACTTTGGCCATTCATCATATTAATCTGTTAGCCTTGGTTTGATCTGACATTAATTTAATAAGCAGAGCTTCTGTGTCATTGACCAAAATGTCAACAGAGGCGAGGGATGCATAAGCCAGTGCAGCATGCAGAGTGACACGGATAAGTCTGGGCCTGTGAGGATCACTTTGGTGCAGTCAGTGAGAAGACACCTGACTCCACATCCATTCAGCCTCCTTTATTCCCCGAGCTGACAAAGCCCTCCTGAAGTCAAGTTTTGCGGCCTTTGGTGGTAAGTGCGGAGCTTTAGGGTCAAACACGCTTGTGTGGTTCTTTGGGTAGATTATTTTTTTATCTTCAAATGAAGATAATAGTGTATAAAATGAGATGATGGTAGTGAAGAATATGTAAAACAAAGAGCATTTTTCCTGCACAAAAGTGCCCAGTGTTTTGAGCTGACTACTCTGTTTCCACAAATCCACCAGCTCCTTAACTATTAAAAAAAAAGATGGCTCCGTTTGCCAGACCTGCTCACCTGCAAAGGGATGGGCCTAGTGCTCTCCTCCCGTTCCTGAGTGCTCCGGAGACGTCCGTCCCCAGGTCCTCAGCAATGTATTGCCAGGGGTCAATAGTGGGCTTAGTGAAGTGGAGGGTATGATTTTTGGACTTTGTCTCTCATTCTTTTGTGAAAATTAGGGTAGTTAATGCTTTATAGACTTTTACGAACTCTTCTGTTTTCTCCCTGTTTTCTGTGGTCTGAAGATTTAACATCATCAACTCTGCCCTGTTTTGAGGTCCCTGCATTGTGAATTCTCAGAGCATCAGATATTATGCTCATTTACTCTTTATAGTATTATGAAGGCTTCTCTTAACTGATGTGTCTAAATGTAAGAAGTGAAATACAGTTTCTGCCTCCATAACCATTACAGTCTGAACTCCCATTCTCACTGTGATGACCAATAGTTGTCCTCTCATTTAAGTCACATCACTGCCCAAGGCTTGCCCTCTCTGCCCCTTCGGGTCTTCACACTGGGAGGAAGCAGACACCATGTGCCTTCATTAGAATCATTTCACCTTCTGTAGAATGCTTGTTAAGATTTTGCATCTGGCTCTGTCCAGGAAAGGAAACGTTTAGGCTTTAAACTATTTCCAGTGACTGACAGAGTAAATATGTTTTGTGTGGGTAAAACTTTTATTCACTCCTTTTTCCTCATTGTTTTTTATTGGGGGGGGTTGCGATTTAGGCTGACATATTAAGTTTGCTGATTCTTTGCTCAGCGGTGTGGTTTTTCTGACGGACGTAGGAAACATTCGTCATCGCTTTTATCATGCTTTGTATTTCCAGCATTCCATCGACTCCTCCTTATGGTGTCCCTCTGCTGAATTTTCTCATCTGTTCATGCATGCTTTCCACCTTCCAATAGAGTCATTAATGTGGTAATTATGGAATTATGTACTTCCAACATTGAGTCAAATTTGAGTCAAATTTCTGTTGATTGCTTTGCTTTCAGACAGCAGGGCTGAGAATTTGGAGCTTTCTTGCTTTGTTGTACATCTTGTAGTTTTTGGTTGAAAGCTCTGTGCCTGGTTGCCCACCTTTCCGGGTGGCGTGGTGGCTGCTCCCTTCCTCCGGTGGGGCTGGTGCTGCTCTGGTTGTTTGACTGTGCACACCCAAGTCTGCACTATGGGGAGCCGTTCTTAGTTCTCCAGCTCAGCCCTCAATCATCTTCATGAGTGGCATCGAGTCATGGGAGAGTACCAGTGAGATGATGCCAATTTCTTTAGTGTCTCTAGCTCCCAGGGGTTCCATACTCTTATGATAGTCCGTGCTTGGCCTTTAGCAATTTGCAAAAGTTGTTATCTGGGCTTTTCTTACTGCTTGGTATGGAGGCTCCATCTTCCTTCCCTACTCTGCCTCCAAAGGGCCATTGCTGGTGTCCCACCTTTACCTGGTGGGAGGAAAGCTGTACCTCCTTAGAGTTCAGGCTACTTGGTTGCCATAAAACCCCAGCTTTCTAATGGACTCAAGAAAAGTTATGATTTCAACGATTATTTGGCTTTTCTTATTGTTAGGTTTGGAGTGACATTCCTTGCGGCTTTCTAAGTAGAAGCCAGAGGTCTAATTTTATAGATTTTAAAACACATTAAATATATTCAGTACCATGAGATCTACTCAATTAATGAATTCTATTGCATTTTTTAGTTTAATCTTTCTAAATTACTTGAATGATGTATATTATTCTTAGAAATTTAGATTAAAAGTAATTTTTATGATGTAGTAAATGATAACAGATTGAGGAGAAAAACAGCTAAAGTTTATTGGTATAATATGAAGTCTGTTATTAAAAATAATATTTTAAAACTTTTACTGATTTTTTATGATTATAACAGTAATGTAGTCTCTTGTACAAAACTTTATAACTACAAAAAAAAATGTACAGTAAAAATCACCTGAAGTGCTGTCTAGGTATAAAAATTTTTAACTTCATACATTTCCTTCTGATTTTTCTTTAAATTTTTCTAACATAGTTACAAAAATATATTAAGTATTTTTATGTTTTGTTATAAGTTTTTTATTTTTTAAAGATTTTATTTCTTTTTAGACAGAGGGAAAAGGAGAGGGAAACATCAATGTGTGACTGCCTCTCGCACACCCCCCACCAGGGAACTGGCCTGCAACCCAGGAATGTACCCTGACCAGGAATTGAACTGGCAACCCATTGGTTCGCAGACCAGTGCTCAATCCACTGAGCCACGCCAGCCAGGGTTGTTTTGTTATAATATTTTAAAAACATAATATTTAATGCCTACATAACATTCAGTCATATGAATGTACTATAATTCATTTGACTTGTCTCATATTCTTAAATAATCAAATTGTTTGATTCTGTGCAATATTTAAGAGCTTCATTGGTTCTATTTTTATGAAAACATGTTTAGTGAATGAGGCTGTGTTTGATTTTTTCCATGTATATCAATGTTTCAATAGGTAAAAATTTTGAAATTCCTCAAGTTTTAATGGCATATTCATATAATATTTGTGCTAGGGACATCGTGGGTGCAAAGAGCCGGCTTCCCCTTTGGGACTGTTGATGGCTATTCTGCTGGCTATTTGACTATTACACCGAGAAAAGTAATTCTCACTTATTTGATCACTTGGACGCCTCTCATGTGAGGATAACCTCAGCAGAAAAGAAGAGGGGGGCTTTACTAGTCATCGTTTTTGGAAGGTGTCAGAGAAAGAGACCAGGGGTTCAGGCCAACTTTATAGGGACTAGCATGTTGTGGGGACCCCAGGGTCCAGGATGGGTCTCGAGCCACAGTGTAGGACCAGAAGAAACAGAGGCTTCTGGGAGCCAGCCCATAAGTGGCCCTGCAGGTTCCGGTTTGCCTTAGCCATGCTGCTGACTACCATCCCCATGCACCTCCCTGCCTGCCGGCACTCACCTGCCTGCCGGCACTCACCTGCCTGCCGGCACTCACCTGCCTGCCGGCACTCACCTGCCTGCCCTCCTCCACCCACTCTAAGGAGACGGGAGTTGGCTACCAAACTCTTACTAACAGCACGTTCACCAAACTGAGGCTCAGTTCTTGTCCACGACCGTGATTCCGGGCTGGTATTTACTTAAAGTTCTTTCACCTTGATTATTGTTTGGAAAAGAATACTTGTCACATTTCCCCAAGGCTTATGTTTTTGCATAAAAGGGTAAGATGGGGTTTCCCATAGTAGAATAGAAAGAATCAGATTGGCCGATGCTTTTTTTTTTTTACTTCTAGAAATTAGCTTTGTGACAAGTTACATAGCATCCTAGAATATGAGATTTTGCATCTGAAAATAGGGATGTCACTACATGGAAAAGTACCCATCCTGTTGGTTTTCCTTCTTCAAGGTGTTCCTTAAGGTCGTATTTCAGTGCAGAGTTTCGGTATTCCTTAGTTAGCAATAACAGAATGGATTTATATTACCTATGGTACCTGTGATCCCTAAATCTTTGTAATTGTAATGAATACCCTAAGGAAAAGTTAGCAAAGTGGAGGTTTTCTGGTCTTGTCCACTTTTAGTCATTATTCTTTAAAAAACAAAACAAAAATCCTCCAGCCAAACCCAGAATTTTATCTCCATAGAGAAAAAAAATGTTCATTTGTAGCACTGATGATTATTTTGACATTTGTCTTAATTATTTTTGAACAGTCTGCTGTATTGAACATTCTGCAGGATTTCCTATCCACTAACTAGTAAAGTCTTAAGGGGTCCCCAGCCTTGCACTTGGCCTTCGACATTCATCACAAAGTGGTTCTTAAGCGCATCTGCCATCAGGCCCTAAGGCCAGCACAGGGATTTGGTGCAGGTGACTTCCTGTCCTGGCAGGTGTGCCAGCCCTGGTGTCTACACTGGTCCTTCAGGGACTCCTGGAAGCCAAGGTCCAGAGTTCCGTGCTCAGGTGACATATTTGGGCATATACTTTATGTCTGGTAAGACCCACCTGTTTTGCTGGCAGCGTCTTCGAAATGGGAGCTCCAGAGTATGAGGTATCTGTCGGACTGTTAGACACCAGTTACGAAGACTTGAGGCCTGATCTGAGATTTTTGCACTTCTGAACCTAAGTATATGTCATTGGAATGAAGTGTTTAATTAAGAAGTTCTTAAAGATAAGTGAGTCACTTGGATTTTTCCATTGTTGTTAAAATTCTTTGATATTCTTTGTTCCTTCTGGTAAGCTTATGAACAGTGGCAAAGCTTTTTAGATCAAATTATCTCACCAATTTTTAATTCAGTTTTAATAACCAGCATCCGCTTCTATGACACGTATTTATGCTATTTTAGTGGAAATGAAGCAAATAGACTGAAGCATGTTTTTCTTACTCCCTTTGTAATTTAAATCCTGAAGTTTGGAAATTGTTCTCTTTTTATGGTTGTTGAATTTTTAGAAAAGGAGTAGGAATTTGGAGACTTTTTGGAATACTTTTATTTCTACTTAATGAGCAGCATATTTGACCTGCTAAGTATAGTTCTTGGGTTTCTCTAAGTATAATAAAACATTCAGGGAGTTTCAGTTCACTTTCAAGTGCAAAATTATTGAGGAAAATTGCCTTTTATTCCTTTTCCATACATCTGGTGGTTACATTTCATCTAAAACCTGGACACCTGGGTTATGTACAGGCTGACTCCATACCCTCCCTGTGGGCTGACCCAGAAAGTGGGGGAAAATGCCCCAAAACAGCCAAGCACCATGTCGACATCACCCTGCTCCCCTCCATCCCAGCCTCCCTGGCAGGCAGGAGATGCCGGAGCCCCGAGGTGTATATACAGTCTGGAGTCACAGTCCCCTGACTGAGGCCCGACGAATGGCACATCCCTGGTTGTGCCCTCCGAGGCTGCGTGGGCTCTGTTTCATGCTGAGTAGGACCAGAGAGGAGAACTGAGAGCTGCAGTGGCAAGGAGGGCTCCGTCCAGTCAACCCCAAGTGTGCTAAAAACACATGAGAAGCACAATAGTTCTCAGCCGGCCATGCTATCCTGCCTTCACTGCTCCCTCATGGAGGGCTTGTCTCTGATTCCTGTTATATACTGTCATTTAGCTGTGTGTTTTAAGCAGTTTAAAGGATAGTTTATTAGAATGGACTGTGTTAAACTAGAACACTAGCATTACCTAGAAGGCAGTTACATAAAAAGTAAGTGACATGTGGCCCAAAGGCTGAATCTAGATTCTTAGTGTCTCCTCTAGCCCCGAGGAGGTAGAACCTCCTCCAGCCCTGAGGAGGTGGAATTGTTTGTGTGAGCAAGAACTCAAAGGCCATCACATAGCTTTTCCACTCCATGGAAACCCAGAAGGTGGCTAGATAAGCTCTGAGCC
The DNA here is from genome assembly GCA_004024845.1 of Tonatia bakeri. Taxonomy (NCBI): domain Eukaryota; kingdom Metazoa; phylum Chordata; class Mammalia; order Chiroptera; family Phyllostomidae; genus Tonatia; species Tonatia bakeri. The sequence goes on from PVIA01007976.1 coordinate 71,592, forward strand.
TCTCTGGCTGACTTTCTTCCTCACTGGAAGGGTTGTCTGCTGGGAAGGGCTTCCTGTCCTCAGAGATGTAGCTCTGAGGCCCTCTAGTATGGGCAGCACTCTCCATTGTGTGGGCGTGGAGGTGTTCTGGGTCCTCTCTGGGCAGTGGGATGACCACGTCCTTGAAGGCAGGGCCATGGCTTTATGACTCCCTCTCAGCCCCTCCTTGGGTGCTGAGCATGTGGAAGGTGTGGAAGGGACTGAAGGAAGAAACAGAGCATCTTTGGATTGGAAGGGATTTTAAATGGTGCAGACAGTCCATCCCCATCCAGGCTCTGAATCCCTTCAGCAATGACCTTGGCCAGTGGCCATTCATAGCCTCCAAATGCAGGAGTTTGCACTCCCTGCATCAGCCCTGCTTCTGAGGCTGACTCTTTCATGACTGGTTGCTTTATCTTTCCGAGTGATCGATCATCCATAAGGATGAGAATCAATTCTGACTGATGCTTCCCTTGGTGCTAGACATATGAGCACGTGTTTGAGCTTATAAGTCATTTCAAGGAGACTGTTCATTAGACCATGAAGGAGCACCAGGCAGAGCTGAAAATGAGACGATTCAGACTGAAGCAACATTGCCACCTCCTGTAGAGAAGCCCCCAGTGTCTAAGCCATACCGTGGTGTGTGCTGGCAGCCGTGTGGCTCGTTCCCACCCTCCTCATTCGTGAACCTCCCTCTTGCTGCCACAGCGGACCTGCCTTACCCGACCTGTCACTGGGCTCTGCTCTGCCCCTTTCAGCGGATGTGGGCTGAGAGTCTCAGTAGCCACGCCCATTAGAGTGTCTAAGATAAGTGCAAGTGGCCCTGAGTGTGGATTTTTAAGAGCTCTGAGATGAGCAATGTCTGGGGACTTGGAGGAATCGGCGTGTGGCTGTTGCAAGGTGTTGGAGGGTTTTCATTGTGTTCCACATTCTCGAGGGCATCAAATTGAGTGCTTTCTGGATAAATGAGGGAGTGATGCAGAGATCTTTTGAAGTAATGCACTTTTTTATCCTATCAAGTGCATGCAATAATGCTAATAAGGTATTTCTGAGGAGGAGGCCTGCTGGATGTATTTTGATGTTAATATTCCAGTGCCCTCTCTTTCCTAAAGTAGTTTAACTACCTAATATGTTGATTATTAATTTTATATAGTAAGTCTTCCAAACACATATAAGCATAAACTTAGACTCAACTGAAGCCAAATGCATAGAAATCTGAAATCATGAATCAGAAGAATTTGAGGATTCACTCTCTCCCATCTTTTTAATTACAGTGGCAAAAAATATCCCCACAGATTCTTTACAGCAAAGGAGGAGAAGACACATGAATAGGCATGTTGAAACCAATAGAAAAAGATTTGCTAGAAAACAGTGGTTTCTTAATTGGAGAGTGTAGGAACGGAGAGTGGCTAAGAGACTGGGTCCTAGGACCATGTCAGCCAAGGCCCCGTGACCACAGAGATGCTCCAAAGAAGCTCAATGAGATGGGTACGAGGGGCCCTGCTGTGAGCAGCCAAGGGGGAGCCGGGTTGGGCAGTGGCCAGGTTCTTTCCCAGGAAGACACTGAGAACGCTTAAACCACATAATGACAGTCCGCCCACTGAGGAAGTCACCAAGCCTGGACTTGCTGGGTGTTTTATTTACTTGAAGAAATTTCTTCGGCTCTAAATGCACAAAGATAGTGCAGTTCATTATGCCATGCCTTCTCTTCTTGCCCCCAATCTTGTAGTTGGTGAGAAAAACAGTCTGGAATTTAGTTTATTCCTTCTCAGGCAACAGAGGACCAAATGCAGGACTCAAGTTCTGAAGGTGAAGTGCCCTTAAGAGCTGAAAGCCCTCCAAAGAACTTAATCCCCAGTGTGGTAAGGACATAACCATGAAGTTCAAGGTGCTGCTTGTCCTCCGTGTAGTTGTGTAGGGGCCTCAGTTTTGCTGGGGACTGCGACGGGGTGAGGAAATGGGAGTTGGGGCCAGAGTGACTTGCTTTACAGTGTAAGGGGGATGGACTTGCAGATGAAGCCTCTGTGGGAAGGATGTGCCCTCCTGCCTTCCCCTGCAGTACTGACTGAGCAGCTCCGGGGGACAGGTGCTATTCCGTGCGTGTCACATTAAACGCCTCTGCCACAGGGTCTTATGTTCTAGTTGGGGGCCACAGAGGAGCATCAGGTGAACAAACATGTGTGCAGCAGTTTCAGGTCGTAATGAGGGATGTGGAGAACATTGGGTGATGTGAGAGTGACCACGGGGCTCCTTTAGATGAAGTGGTCAGGAAGACATCTCCTGTGAGGGGAAATTGCTCAGGCCTGAAAGGTAGGATAAAGCCACTCCATGGTGACTGGTTAGGGAATAGCCAACAAGAAGACTCTCATCCATAAACACACTTCAGTATGTTAAAAACATAGTCACATGACTAAAGAAAGGTAGGGGCAAACTGGGCAGGTGGGAGAGGAACAGGACCCAAACCCTGCAAGAGTGGGTTGTCTCATGAGGGCGCTGCAGAGCTGGTGGCGGGTTGAGAGTGTGGTGGTCACTCTGGCTGCTGTTTGGTGACAGGATTGCAGGGGACAAGGCTGGATGTATATATTTAGGAGGCAGTCACAGTGGTCCAGGGTGGACAGGGAGGTGGAGAGGTGGATGGAGCCAGGGCAGCTCTCGAAGTAGGCTCTGTCATGCTGGCCAATGGACTTGTTGTGAGAACAGGGTGTGCGAAGCTCAGGGTGACTCCCACCTGCCACTCAGGGGTGGCAGGTCCTTGGAATGAGATGGGGACTGTGCAAGGAACAGGCTGGGAGTGGTAAGTGGGATGGAGTGAGCATGAATAAAAATCAAGTGTTCTCTTTTGGCCACATTGAATATGAGGTGTTAGCATCCGAGTGGGGGTGTCAGGGGTCAGGTGAGTGTGCAGTCACCTGGACTAGGAGTTAGGTTAAGCCTGGGAAGCAGTAGTTAGTACTGAGTCACAGGTGGGACTTCAGACAGTGAGGAAAGAGAAGGAAAAGGCACAGGAGTGCACTCGGAGGCCTCTTCTCACCTAGAGGTTGACTGAGAACCACAGAAGGAGCCAGCAAAGAGGTAGCCACTCAGGTAGGAGCCTGGGTCGGCCGTGGTAGGGGATATTGTTTCTGGAAAGGGCAATTCACTGAGCTGAAAGGAGCACAGAAAAGAGGCCATTGGGTTTGACTACACGGAGGTCATGGGCAACCTTAGCAAGAGTAATTTAATGTGCTCGGTGGTGATAGAAGCCGTGCTGGATTCGGCTGAGGAGTTGTCAGGAAGTGAAGAAGTGGAACCAGAAGTATGACAGCTCTTTCGAGAAGTTTCCCTACAGAGGGGAGCTGAGAACCACAGGACTGGCTGGAGAGAGATGTGGATTCAAGGAAAAGACATGGTTTACTAGGGAAGTGTGACAGAGGAGAAAAGGACAGTGGAGTGGAGGTGCTTGTATGATTTTGGAGACATGACTTAGGGTGGGTGCCACTCTTACCCTGTTCCCTGTGGGGAGAGCACAGCACTCCAGGATCTCTGTGAAGTCTCCATGTGACCCTAACATTCTGATATAAGAAGATGCCTGCAGGAGGGCCTGGGTCTTCCTTGGGCTGCAGGTGGAAAGCCTGGAGCCGATTCTCCACACCCACGGTGGTGGGGGTGAGGGTCGTTAATTGACCCATTTCTTCATTGAGGAAACATCGCTGAACCCTCTCTATGCCAAATGCCATTCCAGGCCCTGCAGACACAGTGCAAATAAGCCCCTCTGTCCTGTATGAGGTAGCTGCCTGTGGGGGACAGGGCACTGACAGACAAACTGCTGGGGGTGGGGTGTTAGATGCACTATTTGAACTCATTTATGGTAGATGGTTAGTATGCCAGTGTCCCGAGGCGGAGGTTCCTGGAAGGAAGCGGGTCTAGAAAAGGAAATGGTGGGTGAAGGCTGCAGCAGCATCTGTGGGGACAGGGGCTGAGCTGACCTGAAATCCTCCAAGGCTGCCACTGTCCAGGGCTGGCTGCACCGGACGTGGGAGGTTTGGGTATTTCTCTGGGCGAGTCACCTGTGGCCTGTATGAAGGAGGGACCCTGGGCTGTGTGTGGCTCCTCACAAATGCTGTGCCCCAGGCCCAGCAAGTGTGGGTTTTAGGTGCCGGATGGCCTTCTTTGCTCAGGTTTAACAACGGGATGTGGTTCCGATTCCTGCTCACGTGAGCTAGCTGTCGTGACGTTGGACAAGTCACCGAACCGCCTGGTTCCTGTGTCCTTACCAGAAAAATGAGAATTGTGATCATTCCTTCTTTATAATCTAGTCTTAAAAAAAAACAAATACAGTAATTGCCCCTCCCCCTTACCTGTGGTTTTGCTTTCTGTGGTTTTAGTTACCCACAGTCAACTGTGGTCTGAAAATATTAAATGGAAAATTCCAGAAATAAGCAATTCATGACTTTTAAATTGCTTGCCAGTCTGAGTCCCATGGTGAACTCTTGTGCTGTTCTGCTGCATCCCCCCGGGATATGATTAGAAGTCACCCCTTTGTCCAGGGTGTGCACACTGCACATGCGTGTCCTGCCGGGTGGTCACTCAATAGCTGGCCTTGTGTCATCTTGCATCACAGACAGGAGCATGAGTATAGAACGGTGAGAGAGAGACCATCTTCACATAACTTATTACAGTGTGTTGTCATAGGCGTCCTTTTAATGATAAGGTATTACTGTTAATCTCTTACTATGCCTGATTTGTAAATTAAACTTTATTGTTCATTTGTATGTAAAAGAAAACACATAGCACAAAGGGTTTGGGACCATCTGTGGGTTCAGGCATCTACTTGGGATCTTGGAGTGCTCCGCCATGGATGAGGGGGGACTACTGTAACTGCTTCAGCAGCCCCTACCTGGGATATTGAGAGACCACGGGGTGCGAGCTCTGGGGCCGAAGGCCCTGGCTTCAAATTCTGGTCCTGCCTCCCGAGGCACCGATGAGGAATCCTGTGTAGGTTGAGGAGAGCACCTGGCCTGCAGCAGGCTCTGGGCGCCAGCTGCTGTTAGGAGCTGGGGCCGTCGGGTGCCCACGGCTGCGTCTGCTCCTACGTGATGGTTTCTTTTCTGCGCAGTTCCGCCTGGTGGTGAAGACGGCCCTGAAGCTGCTGCTCGTCTTTGTGGAGTACTCGGAGTCAAATGCGCCTCTCCTGGTCCAGGCTGTCTCTGCCGTGGACACGAAACGAGGTGAGTGGTCCGGCCCCCTCATTTCCTCCAGGTAAAAATATCTGATGTGCGAAGTCTTCTACTTTTCACATGTTCAAAACAGGATTAGGAATAAACAGAATTCCCTTAGTGTGGAC